>CAKNXH010047474.1:0-10594 GCA_932178445.1 Andricus quercusramuli
AGTTTTGAATCGTTTTTTATCGATTTCAAAATGAAAATGAATTTTCAAATTCCAGAAAAAAAGTTTTTTGTTTAACTGTTTAATATACATATTCCGCAACACAATGCAAAAGGTTTCATCAAAATCTGTCGAAAGTTCATGGGTTGACATGTATAAATCTGACTTGACTCCTCTAGAAAACGATTTCACGAAGCGTTACTCGCCTTCTTCGCCTCGCTCCTTCGGCTTGTTCCTGCCGCGTTTCTGGCCGGGGAGCGCAGCCAGATACATGGGTCTGGCTGTCATTCGCGGCCAGATACGCGGCTCGAGCAAGCCAAGCGAGCAAGGCGAGAAAGGCCAAGTCCCTGTTCTCCACAGCAATTCGCTTGCGTTGAAGAGTACAGCGGTAGACCCTTCAGTTTCTCCTAGCTCGTGAAATTTAAAGCGTAGCTTTAAATTTCATACATTTCAAATCGAAATGTATTACATTTTCAACAAAGTTTCTAACTTTCAATTATTTAGCATCAAAGCAAAACAAGATTCAATAGAGTTTACTTGCTAACTTGCATATTTCACGATTGTTCTGCTTTCGGCTAATAGTATAAACAAGATTATTTATTTCCGAAAAAAATGAATTTCTTTTGTTGAAATATCAACAACTACATTTTTCGTTTATAATTAATTAATTTTTGAATAAAAATTTAATTACTGATTTGAAAGTGAACTCTTCTGTTAAAAATTATATTTTTCAAGATTCATCATATAAATTAAAAAATTATCTCTGTAGTTGAAAAGTGAGTAGGTTGAAAAATTACAATTTTTACTTTAAAATTCAACTAATCCAGTCAATGTTTCATTATTTTAGTTGAAAATTTATAAGCTTGGTTGAATATTGATTTTTTAACTACAAATTGAAACTAAAGAATAGAATTTTTATGTTTAAAAGTCATATTTTTTGTTAAAAATTTAACTATTTATTAGAAAAATGATCTTTTTTAGGTCAAAATTGAAATATTTATTTGAAAATTCATGAATGTTGTTGAAAAATCATCTTTTTGTATTGAAATTAATCTTCTTATTTGCAAATTCATCTTTTTGGTTTCAAATTCAACTACTCCAATTGAAGATTCATCATTCTATTTGAAAATTCATCACTAAGCTTGAAAATTAATTTTTCCAATTAAAAATTCAAGTATTCCATTATTGGCTGAAAATTGATAGTTTTTAGTTAAAGATTCAACTACAAGGATGAAAATTGTTTGTTATTGAAAAATCCTCACTATTAGTATTAATTATTTTGTCTGGAAATTATTTTTTTTTGAAAATTCAACTTTTCGGTTAAAAAATAAAGTATTCCAGAGAATATTTACAATTTCAGTTTAAAATTAGTCTTTTTGGTTAAAAATACAAGGACTTGGTTTAGAGTTAAACGCTTTTGTTGAAAATGCATATATTTGACTTAAAATTTACCTATTGAAGTTCACAATTCATCTATGCGAGTAAAAGACTCATCATGTTATTTGGAAATTCATCATTCTGACTGAATATGTTTTTTTTTTGTGGAAAATTTGTATGTGTGTGAAAAATTAATTGTTTTTTTAACTGAACATTAATCTAGTTGGTTGAAATTTTGTCATTTTTAGTTTAAAATTCATTTCATTTCTTTAAAATAAATGTATTTTTTTTGTAGAAAATTATTCGTTATGTTTCAAAATTAATATTCTTCTTTGAAACATTATATTGCTGATAACAAATTTATCTATTGCAGTCAAACATTCATCATTTGAGTTCAAATGTAATTATTACATTTTTGGTTGAAAACTTATCTTTTTTAGTTCCAAATTCAACTATTTCGTTGAGAATTCATGCATTTCGTTTAAAATTCATCTTTTCTTGGTAGAAATGTAATATTTTTTGTTCAAATTTCAACTCTGGAGTTTAAAACGGTTTACATTTAATTTAATACAAGACCCACATTGATTTAACCCAAATATGCACTGAGTTTTAAGTAGAAGAAGTAGACACCATATTACACATTGTTGCTATTTTTACAGAAAATGGAAATCATTTTTCATATTTTGAAGATTATTATATGCGATTCTTTCGTTTATTGCATTATGTTTAAATAGTTTTATCTATAGATAAAAAAACAGTCACGACTTTGCAATTGTTTTTGTCTTGTAAAACTTGTTAACGTTATGAGGTTATTAATATTTTCGTTTTTATTATTACTATATCATGTTTACTGCTCAGATTGAAGTAACATTTTTTTAATCCGACTTTAGTAGTTTATTATTGTACTGCAATTAAATTCTCTTCATTGTAAAATCAGTTTTTGAATTTACTTGAAACTACAGTTTAAAATAGTAACTTGCAATACATTTACCAATTCATTTGGTAGTACCATTACCAATTCCTTTAGTAGATACAGTTACCAATTCATTTGGACAGTTATTCCTACTTATGTAATTAGTAGATTTTTAACAAATTACCAGTAAACGCATCGGCACTATTCGAATTAGTAGAAAACTACTACTAATTAATAGTTTTCTACTTATTCAGAGTCAATTTAATTATATTGAATTTTTAATTAAATAAATAAATTTTTATTAAATTTATTAATAATTTATTAAATTAAATAAGTCGTAACAAAGTAATAATACTGGAAAGTGTTATTAGAATGAAATATTTCAATATAAATAATTATATAAAAATTTAATTTAATTCAAAAGAAATACTTTTTGTCAAAAATTCATCTATTTTGGTGAAAAGTTTGAAAATGTTAGTATATACTACTGAAAAATTGATATACTTGGTAGGTAATGATTGTTGCTTGTTAAAAATCAATGTTTCTGTCACAACATTCATCATTTTAGTGAACACAGAACAATATTTTTGTGATTTATGGTTGTGTCGAAAATTATCATCATCGGGTTGAAAATGCGACTGTTTTCGAGATAATTCGCCTATTTGGCTTACAAATTCAAGAAGTTTGTTTAAAAACTACTTGGTTGAAAGATTCACTTTTTGGTTGAAACTTTTTCTCCTTGGGCAGAATCCCGGTAAGAAGGCTTGAATAGAATATGATTGAAAAATGCAATTCCTGTGAATACCTGATTTTCCCTTCTTTTTCTTATATCACAAACATTATTAGAAAGAAGCAACTGCTATTCCTGTCAATACACTTTGAAAAATATAAATTTCTGAGAAATATAATAGAATTTAGTAGAATTATTAAAGTCATACTAACATTTATTTCATCTACATTGAATTCAAATTTTCAATTTATTTAATATAATTAATTGTTAATTATAATAAATTATATTTTTAATTTGGGTATCACAGAATCTATATTACACTTAATTCAGTTCATTATACTGAAATTTAGGATAATACATTAGATATAAATCCAATGTTAATTTCTGGAATTCAAATCACTTGGTCTCTCCGAAGTGCAAACTTGAATTCATTTAAATAGACCCTTCCTAACTTATATTCCAAAAGGGATAATTCAAACAATTTTAAACACACATTTCTTGAATGAATTAGAGTGAATTATGTACGCTTCAAGTCTATCCTGCTTTACGGAATACTGAGAGAAGCTTATAAGTTTTCATTTGGAGGACAATATTTAGTATTTGTATTTATAAAATATTTTTTGTTCCGTATTTCTTCAGTCATCAAATGTTCTCGTATATAATTTAGTTTATAATTCAAACAAGATAGATGATTAGTACTGTTTCAGATCATATGTAATGTAACAATTGAAAATTGAAGTTCAAATAAAGCCCAAGAATGATATTAGTTGATATTATGTATTGAACTGTATAGAATGTGTCGCAGCGCCACCTGGTGAAATATATATTGTGCAAGGAGCGTTCGCGACGCAGAAACTCTTCTCCTCATCACGGATTAGCTCTCGTGTAGCTGTTTGATGCTGCCTGACGGGGAGCACCTCTCTGGGAGCAAGAGTAGGCGGTCGGCAGTGGTGACCTCGAACACGATTTCTGACGTCGGTCCACATCTGCTAGCCTAACCGTTTGCTACGCGTTCGCGTGGTCCGAACGCGTTGAGAGCTGGCTAGTGTTCGGCTAGCCACGACCATTCCCTCTCTGCTCTCCACACGACTCTTCCTACGTCGGGTAGCGCGAACGGACCTTTAAGTTCCTAAGACTGGGAAAATATGAACAGGCCAGGAGTGCGTCAGGAACGCTTGGAACGCTCGCCCAGTATTTCGCTCCCAGTCCCTGGAATAAGTTGAAGAGAAACTACATCTGTGCTGTGAGAACCACGGTTCTCGGTCGCTTAAAATTACAGAACTCTACTGTGTTTTGGAATACATGGACGTGGCGGCGCACTGCACATGTGTGTGTCGCAAACACAGTTGCGATACGACAGTAGCGTTGCGTCAGTGTGTGTCATTGATGTGCGTCCCGGCATCGCATCAGCGAGATTCAATAAATAATCAATAATCAAAATTACATAAACAAAAAATCAATGGAATCACCATGTACATTTCACATTGGTCCCATTTTTTTTTATATCTTAAAATAATTACTTTGAAAATTGATAAACAATTGCTCACGTGAGGTTTTAAAATTGTATACGACTTTGGTAACGAAGCTAACTCTCGTTATTCAACACAGCGTTGTATCCAAATTTAAAATATTTTTAAATTTAATTTTCTTGACAAAAAATCTCATTAATCAAAAATTTACTGAGAAAAGTGCTTCATTAATGAGTTCTGTAAATGAGGTGACTTCCTAAAACCAAAAATGTATAATAGTTCGTTATTTTGACATCGTCGAAGCTTGAAAATGCTTGAACGTTTTAAATAATTTATTTAAATTGTTTTCAACCTTTACAGCACAAAATAAACAATTTATATATGTTGGAATTTTTACACATACATTTTTTTAACATTTTCTTATAATTTTTGTATGTTTTGTTTTGAGCGATATGGTAAAACATACAACATTTCGACATAAAATATTTAATACTATGTTCAAATATTTTTGACCAAAAATGTTGACCAAAAATTTTGGGTCCGGCACTGGTCGTTTCTCACGAGCTGTGAGAATTTTCTTGGTTAGTATATAAGGACCACTTCGGCCAACATCCTCAGCGTGCGATATTCTGCGTTAGGGAAGTGCGTTGCGTGCACTATACCATGTATATATATATACGTTAGGTTAGGCTATAGAATCATATTATGTTTGTGTGCGTACAATAAGTTAAGAATGTGTCTCTCGTGTGTGTCCTCCGTCCGTCCTTGCTTCCTTCCTTCTAATATACAAAGTAGTAGTATATAAATCAGAATTTTTTTTCATGTTGGAAACGACGGCGCGGTGATGTAGAAATCACAGAACTCTGCCGTGTTTTTGATTTGAGAAGCGTTCTGTGAAATATCCAGTCCTCCACTTTGTTTTTAACGGACTTTAGTTTCGCAAATTTCAAAGCTTCCTGTTGCTAAAATTACTGTCCCATTTAAGAATTCTTCCTGCATTATATTTAATTCTCATAGAAAAAGTTCTGTAGAATTTAAAATAACGTAGGTTTGTAATTATTACGGATTTTTTCTCATATCCGCCACATCGGAACTAATTCTGTAATTTCTCAAGTACAAATTTTTTCCGTGTAATGCGAGGCAAAATAGTGAGAACCCTGAGAAAAATACTCATCGAGACGCTGCTATGGAAAAACCTGGAAATTTATGTGTCAAAAACACAAAAATTCTCAAAATTGACTTAAACTTGGCGCAAAACCAACATAGAGGATCAGAATTTTTCTAAAGAAGCGAAACATTTCTTTTTAAAGTTCTTGGACAAAAAAAAAAGGAAAAATCTTAACCGTACCCGTTCCTATGAAAATCTTAAGTGAGCGCGTGCCATATCCTTCACGGACTGATTTTTTATTAAACTTATTGACCTTCATATTGATTAATGAATCTTTTTTTTTCAAACTTGCTTAAAATTGGACCTCCCTTTCTGTCCTACGGAGTTGTCAAGAGGCCGTAGTTTCCTTAATTTGTCACTAGGATCGCTAAAAATCAGTGTTTCTACACATGATCTGCAACAAGCTGCAGTGCCGATAAGTTTTGAGGGGTAGTAAACTTTTCGCTCCCGACCTGCACAGATATACAGGGTGTTTTTTTTAACTTGAGACAACGAAATATCTCAAAAAATGTGCATCCTACGGAAAAAATGTCTGGAATAAAAACTTTTTATTTTCGAGGGGGAAAAAAGAGTTGTTAAAATTTACCCCACCCCCACAGGAGGCAGGGGTGGGGGTAACTTTGTAATTTCAAATGGCAACCCCAATTTTTTATCACAGATTCAGATTCTCCTTTACAAAATACGTAAGTTTTATTCGGAAAATTTGTTTCGATTCGCGATAGATGGTGCTGCAATTGCGAAAAACGAAATTGTTGACACTACGTTTAGCTCTACCCAGGAATAAGGACGCGGACGTAGTAGTTGTCTATTCCCTTCGGGGTGCTTAATTTCGGTGAGTCCAATTGCCTCTCACCATCCATCGGGGTGCTCGGCCGGAATGACGTCGAGGATTGTAGACAGTGGAGACTCGATGATATGTAATGTCTACATCCAAAATCGACTGTCGTCAACCAACTGCATTCAGGAATGGTTTTCGACAGTTTTATCACTTTTACTGTCCCGTTGCCAAAACTTCAAGCACCCCGATGGATGGTGAGAGGCAAGGGGACTCACCGAAATTAAGCACCTCGAAGGGAATAGACAACTACTACGTCCGCGTCGTTATTCCTGGGTAGAGCTAAGAGTAGTGTCAACAATTTCGTTTTTCACAATTGCAGCGCCATCTATCGCGAATCAAAACAAATTTTCCGAATAAAACTTACGTATTTCGTAAAGGAGAATCTGAATCTGTGATAAAAAATTGGGGTTGCCATTTGAAATTACAAAGTTACTCCCACCCCTGCATCCTCTGGGGGTGGGGTAAATTTCAACAAATCTTTTTTCCCCCTCGAAAATAAAAAGTTTTTATTCCAGACATTTTTTCCGTAGGATGCGTATGTTTTGAGATATTTCGTTGTCACAAGTTAAAAAAAACACCCTGCATGCTAATGTATGACCTGCTGAGGGGAGCGAACGTCCCTTCCACTGCACGGACTACGGATCTGTCTCCTCTTCTACTGCTCCCTCTGAAGCAATGTTCAGCCCTACTCTCCCCCAGAGAGCAGCAAAACATTGTTAATACGTGGAAGTTTTTTTATTTGTTAACAAACAGTAAGCAAGTGGAACATAATGTCCATTAAAATAGCCGTGCAGTGTGAAAAGTTGAGTGAAAAATTTAACACAATAATCAAATGAACCAGCAATGAACAAATACTTATAAATAGTCAATAATTCTAAACTTTGCTCAGTTTTAAAAATTAGAAAATTATCAGTCTCATTATTTAAAGTTAAAAAATCCTCACCCAATTTAGTTCTCAAATCCAAGTCGCTAATTATGCGTCACGTTCTCGCCAAATCTGTAGGGAAGCTTGGAATTAATCGACGTCTAGATCTACGAGCAGATAATTTAATACTTTTTACATCATCTACTTGTAAGTCTTCAAGATTTTCACTGACACTGGCACACACCATTTTTGAAGCCCTTTCTGAAATATTTTCAACGGCTTTTCGTTTCGCTCTACAGTCTACCTCCATAATGGTGTGAAAAATGAAAAGGGAGGGGGAGAGTAGGGCTGGACATTGCTTGAGAGGGAGCAGTAAGAGAGGAAATAGATGCGTAGTCCGTGCAGTGGAAGGAACGTTCGCTCCCCTCAGCAGGTAAAGGCGGGTTTACACCAAGCGAGCATTGTTTGCGAACGTTCGCAAACGTTTGCGAATGCTTACGAGCATTCGTGAACAGGGGGGAGCTTCCCGAAAACACTGCCTGAGCTGAGCAGTTGTTCGCAAGCATTCGGCCGTGTTCCGACAAAAGTGCATGAACATGGCACCCACATTATCAAAGCTGTCAATTTTTTCAAAATTTTAAAGAATTTCAAACGAAAATAATTGAAAATTGTACTATTTCATGAAATGTGATTAATATAATGATAATTTTATTAATATAATATTGATATAATTAATATAATAATATGATATAATGGTAAGAACCAAATTTGAATTTCATTCTTGAAGAAATTCATTTAACTATTCTTTTGTTCAGTATTAAGAATTCAAACATAAAGATGTAAAAAAAAATAAAAACTGAATAATTTTATTAAACAAATGATTCAACTATAGCGGTTTCCAGTTTTCAAAGTTTTGAAGAATTTCAAACGGAAATCATTAAAAAGCCAATTATTTCCAGACACTTTTTGTTATCCCACTCCATGTTTTACAATAAAAAAAATCTGCCCGCTTCGCGGGCACATTCTCATCGCGCGCGGCTCGCTTCACTCGCAAGTTTGAGCGCGCCTAGGGCGCGCACCTGTTGGATCTCGCGCTTTGCGCTCGATTAGGTATTCATCTCGCGCTTCGCGCTCGATAATGTGTTCACCTCGCGCTACGCGCTCGGACACATTTACCTGACGCTTTAAACTTGGTTCTTCTATAGGTTTTCGCACATCGTGTGCTCGCTATTGCGCGCTTCGTGGGCTAATACTCTCGTAGTAAACTTCATCGTTATGACTTGCTTTTGGTTTAATTACGTCAGTTTTACATAAAAAGAAGAAATAATTTACTTAAGGCTCTATCGACCTTAAGGAACACATTCTCATCAAGACACTCGCGCTTCGCGCTCGATATTTGCTTTCAAAATCATGTAAACCTCGCGCTCCACGCTCGTTTCTGTTCATCGTATAATAGAAACGCAAAAGTTTGAGCGCGCTTGCGGCACAAGATTTGTTCGTCGCGCTTCGCAACGACTATATGTGATGTTCTATGTTCTTCAGATAAAAATGACTAAATTTGTATTTGATATCAAATGAAGAAGGAAATTCCATTACTGAAGTGTATATTTCCGTATCTTTCTAATAAATCATACAATTTGAATGATGTTTTACAACTACCTGCAAAGGATAGAAAAAAAGTATCTAAGTCGTTTATTGAACATGTATATGATAAATTTTAAAATGATTATTGAAAAATTGACATTTGACAAAAACCGGGGGGAGGGGGGAGGCAAATCTTACACAAATCTAATACCTTCTCTGGATGAGAATGTAAAAATACAAATTTTCAAGTACCGTGAGCATTAATGATAGTTATTTTATTGTTTTAATGGTTAGAAATAGTATTGAGAACATAAAAACAATGAGATATTTTGAAAAAAACACACACGAGATGAAAAAGAAAATAAATAAGCAAAGTTTTGATTAGAATGTGCCCACTTATCGGGCGGGTTTTTTCACTGTTAATGTAATTTATACAAATAATACAAAAACTACACATCCTATCAAAAAGTGACCAAGAACAAATTTGTAGATCTTTTTTGAGTGCATAATTTTTGTTCAATCATCATTTGCCGTAACTTGCATAGTTTGTCCGTAAAATTAAATTGTTGGATTTTTCATCATTTTTTGTGCAACAAAAATGTGAATTTTCACTTTTTCAAGAAAATTCAAAAAGTCGTTATGATACCCTTGTAGGGCGTGCAAAAAGAAACACTTTTCTTGTCTTGACTTTTTTTCATATCGTGCGTTGTTTGGCTCAAAATGTTAATTTTCGTTTGTTTTTTTGGACTTTGAAAATCCTATAGATCTGACAATTTTACTTTTATCGAAAAAAGTCATGAGGATAAATTGTTCGAATTTTCATGTGCTATGAAGAGCCCTAAATAGAAATGTCAAATTTCGAAAAAAAATGGTCACAAAAATGTCAAAAATGCTCTAACTTTTCGAAATTTTGTCCAAAATAGCTGGCTGACGAACTCGTCCTTTCTTTCCACACTCTTGTGAAGTGTGCCAAGGGGCAATCCAATCGGATAATTTTTTCAAATGTTATCGTGTTTACAGACTACAACGACAACGACAGGCAGACACCGACGTAAAAACTATTTTTTCTGACTCAGGGGGTCTCAAAACGTCGACATTTGATGGAATCCGCGAAAGACATTTTTCACATAAAACCAATACCTTCTCATTATGATGAGGATGTAACAATAAATTCGATGCACTACGAAAAATGCTCTGCGTGCTCCTATAGAAGTACCGTTAACACCGGACGCACAACAAACTCTCAATCCCTTTGATGGTTCGTCGATTTACCGACAAGTGACCGAACACGGACGAGCACGAACGAACGTTCACGAACGCTGTTCGGTGCGGGCAAGCGTCTACACCGAGCGAGCCTCCTGTTCGAGAATGCTCGCGAATAGCGTTCGCGAACGATGCTCGCTTGGTGTAAACCCGCCTTAAGGGGATTTATCAGCGTTCTAAAATGGATTGGCAGATTGCGGCCGCACGGTTGAATATTGTCGCCTGATATTTTGCATACCTCATCTAAAGACAGTTCTCTTTTGCAGTTCAGTCTCGGTTTTTTTGAATTTTGGTTTGGATTTAACGTTATAAACAAAAAGAAAAGTGCAATGGAAAAAAAATGCAGTGACGCTCAGTAGTAGCTGAATGTGTATTTTCGAGGCCTGAATC
>CAKNXH010047476.1:0-11304 GCA_932178445.1 Andricus quercusramuli
GATAATAAACTCGCGAAATTGTATACATACTTCGACCTAGAAAGATCTAAAGAAGCCTGGAATTGTCAGGACATTTTTTTCCTGGATTAGGATATATACGAAACCTACCTTACCGACTTCCAACTCATCCTACAAACTTAGCACGGACACGAACCACTTGATCTGAAGAATGTTCTCGAGGTCGGTGAGGTAGGTTTCGTGGTACAGAAACGCTCCTGACTATCTACTTCAATGCTTGCCAAAAAAGTTAGTTTTATTTTACGAGGCAGACTGACGTCTCGTGAGAAATGCTATGCTGACTGGTTTGTTTTGTCTTTGAGAAAATACGTTTTAAATTTAGAAGACCTTGATTTGAAATCATTGAAATTGGAGACAAAAACAATTTTAGAAAATTTTGCAATAGACGAAAGAGAGATCATTAAAATCTGAAAAGTCCCTAGGGCCGAAGGGCGGGAAGCTTTGAATTGAGTATTTTAGCATGACGTCATGGGAATGCAGACTTTTTCGAGAAAATCTTGCTAAACGTAAAAGTAAGTCATAAATGTAGGAATAGTAATATTTCTCAAGTGTAAAATCTATTTTCTCAGCCATGTTCAATTCTTTTCACGATTGACAACCTTTCAATGTCACGAAATACAATGAACTACCAAATATAAAATACCTTTACGTTTAGAATATTTTCTCCAAAAAGTCGGATGCAGTTGCCAATATAAGCACATAACAAATGAAAATTAAATAAATTAATAAATAAATAATGTATCTCTCTGATGAACTGATCTGTACAATTATTCAACTACATGCATACCATAGCGTAGTTAATTCATTCGTTACATAATCAATGAATCATCATAGTGAGTACAAGTTAACAAGTGTCTACATGATCAGCACATTTGATTCGATTCAAAAAAGGGAGCGTTCACATATTACGTAAAATTAAAAAGGGGGAAGGGGGTTCTTGTTTTGTTACGGTTCGTTATAGGGGAAGGGGGGGGGGCATTTTTGACTCAAGTACGTAACATGTTTAATTGTCTGAAATTTTCAACTGAAATGATGAACATTTAACTGAAACACTTGAATTTTCAACCAAAAAGATGAATTTTTTAACAAGAAGATTAATTTTCAAACAAAAAAATTAATTTTTACTAAAAAAAATCAATTGTCAAGCAAAACTTAAATAATTGAATTTCAAGATGAAAAAATTATTGTTTTACCAAGTAGATGAATTTTCAACTACATACAACTATGGAATTTTCAATTGGAATAAGTTAAATTTTAAGTTAATAAAATTACTTTAAAAAAAAATTACTTTAACAAAAATAGTTACATTTTCAAACAAAGTGATGAATTTTCAAATAAAATTGTAAATATTTAACTGAAATAGTTGAATTTTAAATCTGAAAGTTGTATATTTAACTGAAATAATGAATTTTCAACTAGAATAACTGAATTTTTGACCAAAAAGATGAATTTTCAACCACGTTTTCAACCAAGAAGATAATTAATAATAAAATTAATTAATTAATAAAAATTAATAATTTCTACAAAAAAAAGACGAATTTTCAACAAAAAAAGATAATTTTTCAACCAAAAATTGAAGGATTAAATTTTTAATCAAAAATGAATGTAAACCAAAGAGATGAATTTTTAACTAAAATTATAGAATATTCAACTGGAATAATAGTTAAATTTTCAATTTAAAAAAAAAAGAATTTCCAACCAAAAAACATCCATAGAAAAAAAGGTTTTATTAAACAGCACGTTTTTCAACCAATGAAATGAATTTTTAATTAAAATGTTGAATCTTCAAACAAAAAAATTAATTTTTAACAAAGGATTTTGACTTTAAACCAAGTAATTTAATTTAAAACCAAAAAAATTAATTTTAATTTTCGACAAAAAAAGATGAATTTTCCACAAAGTAGAAAGATTTTCGAACAAATAGTTGAATTTTCATCCAAAAAATGATAAATTTTGAACCAAAAATAGAATAGTTACATTTTTCTGCTCAAAATCTAATTCTTAATGAAACAAAAAAAACGAATTTTTAGCAAAATAGTTAAATTTTCTACTGGAGTAGTTAAATTTTTAGTTAAAAAATTGATTTTCAACAAAGTAGTTATACATTTTCAAACAGAGGTAAATTTTCGGTGAAAATGATGAATCTTCAACCAAAAAAAAATTAATTTTTAACTGAGAATATAAATATTTTGTTAAAAATTCAACTGATTGCTTGCAAATGAACTTTTTCGTTGAAAATTCATATTCTCGGGTAAATTTAACAATTTAGTATAAAATTCAACTATTTGGTACAAAATTAAACTGTTTTGTAGAAAATTAGTTTTTCTTTAATTGACCATTTTTTTGGTTAAAAATGTATGCATTTTGTTAAAAATTCGTCTATATGTCTTGACAATTCAACAACGTAGTATAAAACTTAACTGTTCGGTACAAAATTAAACTGTTTTTTAGAAAATTATTTTGTTTATTAAAAATTAATGCTTCTCAATAAAAATTGAACTATTTTATTTCTTGTTAAAAATTGAACTATTCATTTAAATATTTTTAGAAACGAAAAAAATATAAAATAAATATTATTGAAATATAAATTGGACTAATATCATATCTATTGCTTAAACTATTTAGTTCAAAATTTATTTATTTTGTTGAAAATTCGTCTTTTCTGGTAGAAAATTAATCTTGTGTCTTAAAAATTCATCTTTTGTTTAAAAATTTATTTATTTTGTTGAAAATTCGTTTTTTTCTGGTAGAAACTGAATCTTCTTGGTTGAAAAAAAAATCCAAAGTTCTTGAACTCGAACTCGAGAAGAGTGAATCCATGTCTGGTACTTTAGTAACCTCTTTGTTTTCTAGTTCCCAACTCGACACTTTCTTATCGAGCGAAATTAAATCTTTCGTGCCAGGGACGAGACACAGAAACTTTACTATATGTACAGTCAAACTCAAAATGCATCATTTTCTTTCATTCACTTTCTTAAATTTACAATTTAAAATTATTTTTAAATTTATTAAAATTTTGCCTTATTTAAAAATTTTTCAAAATATACAAAAACATGTTTTTTGGATTGATTCAAACCTAAAACTGAGTCAGTTTGAACCAAAGAAACATTTTATTTTTTTATTCACGAAAAAAAATGTTTCGTGCATATGTGCATATGAGTCAATCCAAAAAAAAACATGTTTTTGCACATTTTCAAAAAAATTGTACTTGAGCAAAAAATTTATTTTTAAACTTCGCAATTTTAAGTTTTCAACCAATAAGATAATTTTTGAACAAAATAGTTGAATTGTTGAATTAAGCACACAAGTTTTTAACCAAAAATCGAATAGTTACATTTTCCTTTAAAAAAATTAATGTTTAATTGAAAAAAATGATTTTTAATTAAAAAGTTAATTTTCAACCAAACATTAAAATTTGTAGTTAAAAAACATAGTTTTTAACAAACAAAAAAAAAACTTTAACTAAAATGATGAATTTTTGACAAAGCAGTTCAAAATTCGACCAATAAGTTGAATTCTCTAACAAACTAATGAATTTTCCAGAGAAAATCCAAATTTGCTACAAAACAGTTACATCTTTAATCCGAAAACACGAATTTTCAACAAGAGTTAAGTTTTCAACCAAAAAAGATTTTTTAGTCAAAATAGAAAAAAATTGTATTCAAAATGTCGAATTTTTAAGCATGAAAATTATTTTTCTACAAAAAAGGACAAATTTTCAACAAATTACATAAATTTTCAACCAAATATTTGAATTTTCAAAATACAAAAGATCAACTTTGAACCAAAAATGGAACTGCTACATTTTCTTTCAAGAAACTAACTTTTAAATGGAAGAAAAACAAATTTCTACCAAATTATTAAATTTTTGAGCCAAAAAAAAGAACTTTCTACAATACATTCGATTTTTTAACTCAAAAATATAAGCTTTCAATGCAAAAAATAATTTTCAAACAAAAATTGCTATTTTCATTTAAAAAAATGAATTTTTAACAAAGTAGCTTGATTTTCAACTAACCGAAAGAGACGAATTTTTAACAGAATATTGAAATTTTTAACTAAAAAAGATCAAACTTTAAAAAATGGAATATGCAGTTAAATTTTCGATGAAGAAAAATAATTTTCAATTTAGAACAAAATTTTGTTCAATAAAATAGTTATGTTTTTGACAAAAAAAAGAAACTCCAACTGAAATTATGAATATTTAACCAACAAACTGAATTTAAACCCAAATATTTGAAAATGAGACTAAGGATGGATTTTTTACTCAAGAAGTTTAATTTTCGACTACAAAATACGCATTTTTCACAAAATAAATTAATTTTAAACCAGAAAAGATGAATTTCAAACTTAAAATAGAATAATTACAGTTTTAGTTAAAAAATTAATTTTCATCGGAATAAAATAAATTTTCAACAAAATAGAGTAAATTTAAAAAAAAATCAATTTTCAACCAAGAAGAATAAATTCCAGCCAAAAACGATGAATTTGTAACCAAGTAGTGAAATTTTCAACTAAAAAACATCAAATTTCAACGAAACACGGAATAGTTAAATTTTCATTAAAAATATTTAGTCTTCAATTTTAAAAAAATCCAATTTTGTCTAAAATAGTTGAATTTGTAACCAAAGATACAAATAAATATCGTATATTTAAAGAGAAAAGGGGAAAAGGGGGAATTGTTTGGAAAATAGGGGAAAAAAGGGGAATTTGAAGAAAAAAGGGAAAACTAAGAAAAAAATAAATTAATTTCCCTAGCAAACAAAGCTGTCGCCTTTCAAAGTCAAGGCTATTTTTTAAAAGTTACAAAAATCCATATAACTTTTGTTAAATAAACAATTTAAATTTACAATTTCAATTTGAACCCTTTTTTCTACGCGGACTGTACGTAGTGAACATCCCTACTGTCCGTCCAAAAAGTCTAGGCACCGCGATTTTTGTACAGATTTTTGTGAAAATCTCAGCAGAAAAAAAGTCTAAAAATATGAGACAACATGCATGTTGCAGGTGAAGGTTTTGCCAATACTTAAATAGAGTTTCAAAATTTTCAGATGATTAGCGATTATTTCCGGGCGGGTGAAAGGTGAAAAGGCATAATAATCACATGATCATTTCAGAATACTCAACTTTGAATGGCTGTAAGTGACTAAAAAAAATTATGATAAATCTGCAAAAAATATATGGCTTTCGTTGATTCTTTCTGTGCCTAGTGGTGATATTTAAGATCAGAAAAAATTATTTATTAATAAGTTATTGGCAAAAGAGTGGGGAGGTGTCATCTGCGGAACTAAGGAACGTTCAGAGATGATTCTTGAAGCAAATTACACATTTTTGGCTTCTGAAAATGTTGTGCGTATTACCAATGAAATAATTTTTTAAACATTTAAATGAAATTTTTGCTCATTGACAATACGTACAACATTGTCAGAAGCCAAAAATTTGCAATTTGTTTCAAAAATCATCTCTGTACGTTCCTTAGTTCCGCAGATGAGACCTCCCCACTCTTTTGCCAATAACTTATTAATAAATAATTATTTCTGACTCTGAATATCACCACTGGGCACAGAAAGGATTAACGAAATCCATATATTTTTTGTAAATTTTTCATGATTTTTTTCAGTGACTCACAGCCATTCAAAGTTAAGTATTCTGAAATGATCATATGATTATTATGCTTTTTCACATTTCACTCGCCTGGAAATAATCGCTAATCATCTGCAAATTTTCAAACTCTGTATAAATGTTGTCAAAACCTTCACCTGCAACATGAATGTTGTCTTATATTTTTAAAATTTTTTTCTGCTTTGATTTTCACAAAAATCTGTACAAAAAACGCGGTGCCTAAACTTTTTGGATGGACAGTAGAGGGCTGATTCTTAGTTGTCTTCTAATGGTTCCCAAACTATCCTGAAAAATGACTAGCTCAATATTTTCTTCAGCTTTTGATGGACGTAAGATTGAACATTAAAATGATTTAATTAACGTATAAGATTGTTGAATTTGAATTGGGAGAATTTTTTTTTCAAATAGCCAATGACGCAAAAAAAAACATTCTTGGAAGAAATAAAACAGCTGTTGTATGAACATAGATCATCTCCTTTTAAGCTTATACAGCACGGAAGCCAATTATACAGCCTATTCACACAATCGGCGAAAGCCTTGTCTCTTACATGTCATCATAACTTGCATCATACGATTGTGTAATCATGTAGCATCCTTCAAATCTACATTAAATTTTACACTTTAGTGGCTGCACATAAATAAAGTGAAGCTTTTTTTTTTTAATTTTGAATCCGTAATTTTTGCCCCCCCCCCCCCCGCCCGACAGCACACGCCATTTCAACGCACCAAACATTTTTCGTGAATTTATTTATGGGCCATCCAAAAATAACGCCTCAAACCAAGGAGTTGAAATTTTCTAACTAAAAAAAAAAATTTTTTATCAAAAAAATAAGTTAACTAACAAAGAGACGAATTTTTAAGAAAATATATTCTAAAATTAATTAATTTATTAATTAAATTAATAGAAATTAATTCACGTCTGATATTAATATTTTTTGAGCATTGATTATTATTTTATAAGTTGTGAAAACATTTTCATGAAAATGGTTGAATCCTTAATAAAAAAAGATTTTTCAGTCAATTAAGAAACAAAATTTCATCAAAAATTTTGAATTTTCGAGGCAGGAAGTCGAGGTTTCTACGAAACAATTGAACTTTCACCTCAAAAGATATACCTATATTTTTTACCAAATATTTAAATTTCAATCAAAAAGATTATGTAAAAAAAAAGACAAATTTTCAAAAACATTAATTTTGAACCAAAAATGGATTGGTGAAATTTTCATTAAGAAAATTGATTTTCAACAAAAAAAAATTTTTGTCTACAAAACTTCAATTTTATACCAAATAATTCAATTTTTAATTCTCAACCCAAAAAGGCGAACTTTCTATTAAAAAAACTGTTAAATATTCAACGGAAGTTTCAACAAAAATGTTAATTTTCAACCAAATAGTTAAATTTTCAGTAAAAAAATGAATTTTTAACTCGAAAAAGGAATTTTGTACAAAATAGTTTATTTTTCAACCAAAGATATATAAATAATAAAAAGCTTTTAAGAAAGTAGTTTTCTACCACATAATTGAATTTTCAAACAAAATTTTTAAATTTTCGAACCAAAAAGACGAATTTTCTATAGAAAAAAGTTAAATTTTAAACGCGAGCATACGAAGTTTCAAATTTAATCTTCAACCAAATAGTTGAATTTTCAATCATGAAGATTAATTTTCTACCAAATAAGACAAAATCTCAATGATATACCTATATTTTCAGTAAATAGTAAAATTTTCAATCGAGAAGATTATTTGAAAAAAAGACGAATTTTCAACAAAATGCATTAATTTCTAACCAAATAGTTGAATTTTCAACCAAGAAAATCAATTTTCTATTAGATTAGTTAAATTTTCATTTGAAAAATTGATTTAAAAAAATATAATTTTCTACAAAATAGTTCAAATTTCTACCAAATAATTGAATTTTCTACCAAATTTTTCAATTTATAAGCCAAAAAGACGAATTTTCTATAGAAGACTATTAAATTTTCAACAAGAACATATAAAGTTTCAACAAAAAAGTTAATTTTCAACCAAATAGTTAAATTTTCAGTAAAAAAATGAATTTATAACACAAAAAAGAATTTTAGTACAAAATAATTTATTTTTCAACCACAGAGAAGAATTTTCTGTTAAAATTATGAACTTTTAACAACAACAAAATAACTTTTAAGAAAGTAGTTTAACTTGCAACTAATTAAATTTTCTACCACATAATTGAATTTTCTACCAAATTTTTTTATTTTCAAGCCCAAAAGACGAATTTTCTATAGAAAACAGTAACAGTAAATTTTTAACTCAAAAAAATGGAATAGTTAACTTTTCCGTTACAAAAATCAATTTCCAACCAGAAAAACACATTTCCAGAAAAATAATTAAATTTTCAATAAAATAAATGATGTTGAAAATTTAACTATTTGATTGAAAATTAAACTGATTTGTAGAAAGCTCAACTTTTTTTTTTAGAATTGCAACTGTTTGATAATTAATCTGTTTGGGTTGAAAAGTTTAAAAAAAATTTTGTTAAAATATCAAATATTACATTTTTTGTTGAAAATTCACTTTTTTATGTTGAAAATAAAACACCTCAATTAAAAATTAAACTACCTCCTTAAAAGTTCATTTTTTTGGTTGAAATTCACAATTTTAGTTTAAACAAATTTTTTTCTGTTAAAAGTTAATTTTTTTAAAATGAAAATTAAACTATTTTGTTCAAACTTCAACTATTTGGCTACTAATGCATGTATTTTGTTAAAAATTTGTCTTTTCGGATAGAAAATTAATCTTCTTTGTTGAAGAATCAACTATTTGGCTAAAAATTTAACTGTTTTGTAGAAAACTAATCTTTTTGGTTAAAAATGCAACTGTTTAGTTGAAAATTAATCTGTTCTAATTGAAGATTAAATTTTTTTTTAATTCATCTTTTTTGGATGAAATTTTTTTGATTTTTTGATTTGAACTTAACATCCTTTCTCGTTAAAATTTCAATTACTTCATTTTTTGTTACAAATTCATCTATTTAGGATAAGAATTCAATTTCTTGGTTGGAAGTTGAACTAAATTCTTATAAAATTCATTTTTTTAGTTGAAGATTCATCATTTTAGTAGAAAATGTACCTCTTTGGTTGAAAATTGAAATATTTGGTTGAAAATTCGTTTTTTTAGAAGCGAAAAATTCATTTTTTGAATCGATAATGTAATTTATCCATTCCTGATTGTAAATTCATCTTCTTAGATAGAAATTTAACTATTTTGTTGAATATTCTTGTATTTTGTTAAAAATTCATTTTTTTGTAGAAAATTGATCTTCATTTTTGAAAATTAAGTTTTTTTTTTAATTGGAACTACTGGTTTTAACTATTTTTATCAAAATTTATTTGAAAATTTTGTTGAAAATTCGTTTTTTTGTGTAAAAAATGAATTCTTTAATTGAAAATTCTTTTTTTCATTTATGTTTGAAAATGGTTCTTTTTGTTGAAAATCCAACTAATTGTTTGTAAAGTAAGGTATTTTCTTAAAAATCTATTCTTTTTCGGTATAAAATCGATCTCCTTGGTTAAAAATTCGTGTTTTTAGTTGAAAATTCAACTATTTGATTTAGAAATAATCTGCTTTGTTGAAAATTGAACAATTGAGTAAAAAAGTATTCTTTTTAGTTAAAAATGCAACTGATAAGTTAAAAATGCATCTGTTCAGTTAAAAATTAGTTTTTCTTGATTGCAGATTCAACAATATTCAACAATATATAAATTATGCTATTTTATTAAAAATTCCTTTTCTGTGGATTGAAACTGAATTTTTTTAACAAAAAATTCAACTATTTGGTTGAAACTGAACTTTTTTTATCGTAACTTCATATTTTTGTGTTGAAAATTCAACTGTTTTCTATAGAAAATTCGTATTTTTGGCTTGAATATTTAAATTAACCTTTTTTAGAAGAATAATCTTTCTTCTGGGTTGAAAATTCAACTATGTAATTAAAAATTTATGTATTTTGTTGAAAATTTGTCTTTTCTGATAGAAAATTGATCTTGTGTATTGAAAATTGATCTTTTTTGTTGAAAATTTAACCATTCGTTTGAAAATTCAACTGTTTTGTAGAAAGCTCACCATTTTAGATAAAAATGCAACATTTTGTTTAGAAAATCAATCTGTTTTGGTTGAGGATTCAACCATTTTTTGGTCATTCGTCCTTTTTCTTTCAACTCAACTTTTTTTGATTAAAAATGAAAATCTTCTCTTGCATTCCTCTACATTTACAGAGACGAATTCCTATTCTAAAAAGATGATTGAGTCGAAGTCGATATATCGTAACGCCTTTTCCGCACTTCTGATTCGTCGCGTAGTTATCGATTGTGATTTTCGACAATCGATACTTGCCGTTCGGAAATTCCGCGTCCTCATTTGAATTTGGTTTCATTAAATAATTTTATTTATGGATAATATTATTATTTACTATGATAAACCAATAAACAATAATGATATTAGTATGGATTATCAGTCATATAATTGCATGACTCATATTGATGGTTATTTTTTGTTAATTATGGTTTCATGATCCAAGACTACATTACATTGTTTAAATTTCGCGGGAAAATGCATCGCTTTAAATTCAACTCAAAACATTAATTTTCTATCAAAAAGACTCATTTTAAACACATCACACAAATTTCATCTGAAAAAAATCAATTTTCAACCAAAGTAGAACAGTTGAAATGTCAGAAAAATAAATGTTCAACAGAAAAAAAAATTTCAACAAGAAATTTTTTTTCCATTGAAACAAATTATTTTTAACAAAAAACGTAACAATTAAATTTTTAGTTGAGACAATCAATTTTCAATCAAAAAAATGAATTCTCAACAAAATAATTCAATCTGAAACTAAAAAAGATAAATTTACAAACCAAACATATAATATTCAAAATTTGCAGTTAGAGAAGAATATTTAAAAAAACGGGTTTTCAGTGAAATTAATTAATTTTTAACTGAAAATATAAATTTTCAATCGAAAATGGAATCGTTATATCTTCAGTTGAAACAAAAAATTAATTTTCAACTGAAAAGAAATGAACTTTCAACCAAAGAAATTAATTTTTAATCATAATGATGAATTTTTAAACAAAAGTATTAAATTTTGACCAAATAGTAGACTTCAATCCAAAAGATGAATTTTCTATCAACAAAAAAAAACGAATTTTCAACTAAATAGTTTTTTTCCAATGAAAGAAATGAATTCTTAACAAAAAATAGAATAGTTCAAGTGATTTTTCAACTAAAATGATGAATCTTCAATTTTTTAAATTTAATTTTGAACCAAATACATTGATTTTCAAAAAATAGTTCAATTTTCACCGAAAAAATTAATCTTCAATAAAATTGAAGTAAATTTTACACGAAATAGTATAATTTTCAACTAAGGAAAAAATGTGCTTTTTTGATAACAAAAAAATTATTTTTTAACGACATAATTCAATTTTAAACCAAAAAAGATAAATTTACAAACCAAAAATATAATATTTCAATTTTCAGTTACAGAAGTATATTTAGAAAAAACGAGTTTTCAGCGAAATTAATTAATTTTCAACTAAAAATATAAATTTTCAAGCGAAAATGGAATATTTATATCTTCTGTTAAAAAAAATAATTTTCATCCAAAAAGAAACACATTTTCAA
>CAKNXH010047477.1:0-26098 GCA_932178445.1 Andricus quercusramuli
TTTCAAATTAGTTTTTCAGTAGACAATTTTTAGAAAATTAAAAATTCTTATTTTTGGTTGATAACTGAATTTTTTTTGTTGATAATTCGTTTTTTTTTTGTTTGAAAATTAATTTCGTGAACTGAAAATGTAGCTATTCCATTTTTTGTTGCAAATTTACCAATTTTTGTTAAAAATTTTACAATTTTCTTAAAAAGACATCATTTTTCATTGGCAAATTCAACTGTTTTATTAAAATGTCGTCTTTTTGGATTAAAAATTCAACTATTTTCGTTTAATATTAACCTTTTATTTAAAATTGGTATTTTTTAGCTGATAAGTCAACTGAAAGATTTTTTGGATGAAAAATATTTTTTCTGAAAATTTGTCCATTTTTGTTTAAAAATTTATCTTTTCTGGTTAAAAATTCAACTATTTGCTTGAAAATTGACCTTTTGTTAGAAAATTATTCTTCTTGATTAAAAATTCTTCTTTTTGGTTGAAAATTAAATTTTTTTGTTGAAATTTTTTTTTTTTTAAATTAAAAATTAATTTTTTTTAACTAAAAATGTAGCTATTTCATTTTGTATTGAAAATGTACTTTTTTTTAGTTTTAAAATCGTTTTTTAGTAGACAATTTTTAGAAAATTACAAATTCATCTTTTTGGTTATTAACGAATTTTTTGTTTGTTTTGATAATTCGTTTTCTTTGTTGAAAATTAATTTTGTGAACTCAAAATGTAGCTATTATATTTTTGGTTGAAAATTTACCTTTTCTAATTGAAAATTCATTTCTTCGGTATTAAAATTATCAATTTTTTTAAATTCCGTCTTTTTTTTATTAAATGATTATTCTTTTTGTTTAACATTTTGTTCTGTTGGTCAAAAATTAATTTTTTAAACTGAATATGTAAGCTATTCCATTTTTTGTTACAAATTTACCAATTTTTGTTGAAAATTTTACAATTTTATTAAAAAGAGATCACTTTTTTTGCAAATTCAACTGTTTTATTGAAATTTCGTCTGTTATCATTAAAAATTAAACTATTTTTGTTTAATATTAAGCTTTTGTTTAAAATTTGTATTTTGTAGCTGATAAGTCAACTGCAATATTTTTTTGATGAAAAATATTTTTTCTGAAAATTTGTCCATTTTTCTTTAAAAATTATCTTTTCTAGTTAAAAGTTCAACTATTTGCTTGAAAATTGACCTTTTGGTAGAAAATTATTCTTCTTGATTAAAAATTCATCTTTTTGGTTGAAAATTTAACTTTTTTGTTGAAAATTCGTTTTTTTTTTAAATTAAAAATTAATTTTTTCAACTAAAAATGTAGCTATTTCATTTTTGATTGAAAATGTACTTTTTTTAGTTTCAAATTAGTTTTTCAGTAGACAATTTTTAGAAAATTAAAAATTCATCTTTTTGGTTGATAACTGAATTTTTTTTTTTATAATTCGTTCTTTTTGTTGAAAATTAATTTTGTGAATTTTTGGTTGAAAATTTACCCTTTTTAGTTGAAAATTCATTTCTTCGGTATTAAAATTATCTATTTTTTTAAATTCCGTTTTTTTTTATTAGAGGAATATTCTTTTTGTTTGAAATTTTGTTCTGTTGGTTAAACATTAATTTTTGAAACTGAATATGTAAGCTGTTCCATTTTCTGTTACAAATTTACCAATTTTTGTTGATAATTTTACAATTTTCTTAAAAAGACATAATTTTTTTGCAAATTCAACTGTTTTCATAAAAATTTGTCTTTTCGGGTTAAAAATTCAACTCTTCGTATAATTTTAACCGTTTGATTAAAATTGGTATTTTGTTGCTGATAAGTCAACTGAAATATTTTTGATAAAAATTCAACTGTTTTGTTGAGAATTCAACTATTTCCTAGAAAATTTACTTTTTGATTAAAATTTGTATTTTTCTCTGGAAAAGTCTATTGGAATCCTTTTGAATGAAAATTCAACTCTTTTATTTTAAATTTGTGTTTTTAATTTAAAAAAAACCAAGTGCGTCCTAAACTACGACACAAGACAGATAACTGTCTGTGACATAAGACACAACGCCTGTGTCAGAGGCTTGCGTTACACTTTCCAGCCACAGTTTCCTTTGAATCAGGCGCGACTCGTTTGCAATTCTTATTTTGGTGTTGGAAAGTGAACTGGAATCTTCTTTGGATGAAAATTTAACTATTTTTTAAAAGTTTTTTTCTTATTTCATATGTTTTAAAAGATATATTTCATCTTTCTTGAATAATAAAGGAAGTTTTCGATTTAAATTCAACTCTTTTTGAAAATTTGTCTTTCTGATTTCAAAATTCACCTGCTTCAGCAGAAATTACATCTTTCTTGGATAAAAATTCTACTGTTTGGTTTAAAATTCAACAATTTTGTTGAGAAGTCATACTTTTGGTTGAAAATTCTACTGTTTTGTTGAAAATTTTACCATTTCGTGGAAAATTTACTTTTTGTTTAAAATCCATATTTTTGTGTTACAAAATGAACTGAAATCTTTTCTGGATGGAAGTTCAACTTAAAAAAAAAAAGTTATCCTGTTTGTATTGAAAATTCATCTGTTTTAATACAAATTTCATCTTTCTTGGATGAAAAATTCAACTATTTGGTAGAGAATTTAACTATTTCGTTAAAACTTAATTCATTTTGGTTGAAAAATTCGTCTTTTTGGATGAAAATTTTAATTTTGTTTGTAGAAATTTATTTTTTGTTAAAAAATTCCTGTTTAGATTTTGAAAAGTGACCTAGAATATTTTCTGGATGAAAATTCAACTACTTTTTTAAAATTTGTTTACTTTTTAAATAAAAATTAATCTTTTTCAAGAGAAATAGAATCTTTTTTGGATAAAAATGCAACTATTGGGTAGAGAATTCAACCATTGTTTTTCATTGAATTCATCTTTTTGGATTGAAAATTCAATTTTTTCGTAGAAACTTATTTCTAGGCGAACAATTCATATTTTGATCGTCAAAAGTCAAATAACATCTTTTTTAACCGAAAATTCAACTATTTTTTTAAAATTTATCTTTTTGATTTATAAATGCATCCGCTTTGTTAGAAATTTCTTTTTTTTTAATGAAAATGCAACTTTTTGGTTAAAAATTCTTCTTCTTTGCTTGAGTATTCAACTATTTTATTTGAAAGATTTGGCTGAATCACTTCGTTAAGAAATCTCTTTTTTCTGAAGAGTTGTAGTTTTAATTGATAATTCATCTCTTTGATTAAAACCTTAACTATTTTATTGAAAATTATTCTTTTTAAATTGAGAATTCATCTACTAGGGTAAAAGTTGAACTACATTGTTAAAAATTCTTCTTTTTCGGTAAAAAAAAAAATTTCCTTGGTTTAAAATTTCATTTTTGTTGAGTGAAAATGCATCAGTTTCGTGGAAATTTTTTTTTTAAAGCCATATTTTTTGTTTGTAAATTCAATTTTTGCAGAGAAAATTCGTCTTTTGGCTTGAAGGTTCAACAATTTAGGTAACATTTTCTTTCTTCAGTGAAAAATCTTTATTTGTTGAAAATTCGTCTTTTTGGTTTTAAAAAACTTTTTTTTTTTGTACAAATTTCTTGTCTTTTGATTGAAATACAAACTACGACACTTTTTGTGGGGAATTTATATTTTTAGGTTGAAAATTCAACTATTATGCATTTTTATCAAAAAAAGATTGAATTTCTCTTAAAACAGATGAATTTTTATCTGAAAAGAAAACAAATTTAAGAAAAATATTTGAATTTTCATCCAGAAAAGATTCGAGTTGACTTTTCAAAATCAAAATATGAATTTTTTAACCAAAAATAACTTTCTTCGAATAAAATTGAATTTTTGATCCAAAAAGACGAATTTTTTCAACCAAAAGGGATGAATTTTAACGAAATAGTTGAATTTTTATTCAAGAAAGATAAAATATTTATTATAAAATAGATGAATTAAAAAAATACTTTAAAAAAATAGTTAAGCTTTCATCCAAAGAAGATTCCAGTTCACTTTACAACGCCAAAGTAAGAATTGTAAACCAGAAGTTAATTTTCTGTTAAATAGTCGAATTTTTAACCAAAAAGTATGACGTTTTAACAAGATTGTTAAATTTTCAACCAAACAGTTGCAATGCCCAAGAAAAATGAAAATTCTACTAAAACAGATGAATTTTTGAATTGAAAAGAAAAATTTTCGAAAAAAGAGTTGAATTTTCATCCAAAAAGATTTCAATAGACTTTTCTACAGAAAAATAAAAATTTTAAACGAAAAGTAAATTTTCTAGGAAATAGTTGAATTTTCAACAAAATAGTTTCATTTTTGTCCAAGAAAGATGCAATATTTCTACTAAAAAAGATTAACTTTTAAATTAAATAGACAAATTTTTAGAAAAAACATTTTTCATTAAGAAATGTTTCAGTTAACTTATCAGCAACAAAATATGAATTTTAAACAAAATGTTAATATTATACCAAAAGAGTTGAATTTTTAACACAAAAAGACGAATTTTTAACAAAACAGTTGAATTTGCAAATAAAAAATGATTAATTCCTTCCAGCACCTTCAAAAAATATCTATAATTAATTAACTTTAATTTCGTAAAGTTGGATACATTTCAAATTTATTTATCAATTCTTTATATTTCTTCCAGAAAATTTCTATTTTCCTTTTCAGTGGAAAGCTGATCTTTTTTACTTTTAAATTCAACTATATAGTTAAAAATGTGTCTTTGAGTTGAAAATTCATCTTTTTGGTTGAAAATTCAAGTATTTCAGTTAAATATTCATCATTTTAGTTGAATATTCATCTTTTTGGTTCAAAGTTGAACTTTTTTGTTAAAAATTCATGTTTGTGAATTAAAATTAATCTGTTTCATTTGAACAATCATGACTTGAGTTGAAAATTTCTCTTTGGTTGAAAATTGGTCTTTTAGATGAAAATTCAACTATTTCGTTGAAAATTTATGCATTTTGTTGAAAATTGTCTTTTTTTTTTTGTAGAAAATTAACCATTTTTGTTAAATATTAATCACTTTAGTTGAAAATTCAACTGCATCACTGAAAAAATCATTTTTCAACCAAAAATGGAATAATTGTATTTCCAGTTAAAAAAAAAATTAATTTTCTGCAAAAAAAACAAATTTTTCAAGCAAAGTGATGCATTTTCAACTAAAATGATCAATATTCAACTGGAATAGATCAAGTTTAAACCAAAAAGAATAATTTTTAAGAAAGAAGATTAATTTTCAAACAAAAAGATTAATTTTCTACCAAAAAAAGTCATCACTTTGGTTGAAGATTTGTTTTTTTTTTTGTTGTAGAAAATTAATTTTTTTTAACTGGAAATATAATTATTTCATTTATGGTTGAAAACTGATTTTTTTTGGTTCAAACTTGAACTATATGGTTAAAAAATTGTCTCTTTTTAGTTGAAGATTCAACATTTTCGTTAAAAGTTCATTTATTTTGTTTAAAAATGGTCTTTTTTGGTAGAAAATTAATCTTTTTGGTGGATAATTCAACTACTTGGTTAAAAATCATCATTATTGTTGACAATGCAATATTTTTACTGGAAAAGTTATGAATGTGAAGCGTTCTACATTGAATTTAATATCATACCCACATCAATTTTACCTGAATATGCACTGAATTTTAATTATAAGAAAATAAAAAAAAATTTGTTTGAATTATTATTCAAATTTTAGGGAAAAATTCAGGCCTAGGATTAAAAAAAAACATTTATAATTAACTCGTAAAAATGTGTAAATACATTAATTAAAAAAATGGGGAAATATTTGAGGCTCTATACTATGAAAAATAATACCTGGAAAAAACCTGGAATTTTCAGGGAGTTTTTTTCTAGGATTTGAGTCGACACCCTGTAATTTTCAATGATTTTTCATAATTAATATTATAATTAATACTATAATTCTTCGTTTGAGCTGTTCTCTTTTTTAAATTTACAATTAAAAATTTGGAAAATTCGAGAAAAAATTTGCCTTAATTAGAATTTTTTGAAATTGTACAAAAACGTGTTTTTTGGATCGAGTCGAACCTGAAATTTCTTCAGCTTGAACCAAAGAAACGTGTTAATATTTTTTATTCATGGGAGATATTTTTTTCGTTGTGTTTATAACGTTCCAAAATCATTAAAAAAATTAAATCCCAAAAACCCTAAATCACGACAAGAGTTTTTTCCGAAAAAGCAAAATGATGACATTTTTCTTTGGTTCAGGCTGAGATTAAATTTTTTTTTCTTTTTTGTGGAATGCCAACCCACAAGTTTTTTCCCCTCAGCTTCAACGATATGATTTATTTTAGCATTTTCAATCCGATCTACTCTTCAGTGCTCTTAAACTTAAATGAAAAATTGTTCAAGTTAGAACATTTAACATTTCAGTTAATGAATGTGGAATATTCCATTTTTTAATTAGGTATTCAACTTTGTTCATTTCAACTAAAAAGTGTTGACTTTCCAAGATTTATTTAGAAAGTACTAAATATTTTGTAACTGTTCCAATTTTATATTGGATAATTCGTTTATTGACAGAAGTTATCTTGGGATTAAACACCGGGCGTGTAGGATAGCAGCTTCTAATACTATATTCTCCTATAATCTTAATTCCAAAAATATTCCAGGATTCGAAGTGATAATAATATTGACAATTCAATTGAGATATTGAACGTTTGGTTGGAGCAACAAAAAACAAAATACCATGCTGTGGATTTCCTATTCGATGACGAGTCAAAAGGCTTTGATGATGAAAAGGGAATTGCTGATTGGTCGCCCACCAGATTCTCTAACGTCATCAAATTGAGAGAAGAGGCAATTCTTCATGCTCGAAAAATATGGGCTGATTTTATTTTTGTACGTTTTTTTTATGATTCTAGAATAAAATGATAAAATACGTAATAATGTATAAATCATACATATAACAATATTAATTTATAAAATTAATCTCTTAAAAAAAAATAGATGCTGGATGCTGACGTATTTTTGACAAATCCAAACACCTTGAACCATTTGGTTTCCAAAAATTTGAATGTCGTTGCACCTCTATTAAAGTCTGATGGGATGTATAGCAATTTCTGGGCTGGTATGACACCAGATTATTACTATATTAGAACTGATAGATATAAGCCAATTCTCAGAGGAGAAGACACAGGATGCTTCGCAGTTCCTATGGTCCATAGTGCAGTACTCGTAGATTTGAGAAGAAAAACGAGCGACCTCTTGACCTATTCATCAGAAAATTTAGAGAACTTTGATGGACCCAGAGATGATATCATAACTTTTGCACTAGCAGCAAATCGTTCTGGTACTTACAATTTTCTATGTGTCCTTTTACTATTTTATTTCTTCGATCAAAACAGATGTATACTTTTTTTTATTACAGGTGTACCACTGCATATCTGTAATGATCAAATCTACGGGTTTATCACAGTGCCATTAGATAATCGAGATGGAATCGAGCATGACAAACAACAACTGACAAACATAAAACTAGAAATTTTGGGTAACAATATTTGTGATAGGAAATGTAAAATTTTTATTTTATTCGAAAATATTCGTCACGAATGATTTGTTTTTTTAAACCAACAGCTTTTCAGGAAAACCTTCCTCTATCCGAAAACTTGAAAAAATTTGTTAGCTATCCAAAGAAAGACACTATGTCGATGTCGAAAGTTTATATGATTAATTTGTTGAGGAGGCCGGAAAGAAGGAGAAGAATGCAGAATTGTTTTGACGAATTAGGAATTGCAGCGGAAGTAATTGACGCGGTAGATGGAAGGTAGATAAATAGATGCATATCATACTCTGTTTAATCATATATATTACATTTCAATATTTTGTTTCAGAACATTAAATCATACTATTTTAAAGTCGAAGGGTATAACGTTGATGTCTGGATACGCTGATCCTTATCATAAGAGGTGAAATTAATTTTTTAAAATATGTAGAGTTGATGTCTTTAATAATGTTGAATTTTTGATTAAAATTTTCTTTCCAGACCTATGACCATGGGAGAAATAGGCTGCTTCCTTAGTCACTATAACGTTTGGAACAAGGTATTTAATATAGAAAAATATACTTGCTAGGAGAGATTAATGATGTGCTAGTAACAAATCGCCTGCTAGAATTCGAGCAGATGAATTTCCATTTTCTTTGAACAATCTGATTCTTTAAATCATCCTGTTTTTCCTCAAGTCATATTTCCATAAAAGTATACAATCTTCGCATTCGAATATAATTAAAAAAAAAACCACGCTGAAAACACCAGTTCCCGTAAGATCACTGAAGTTAAGCAGCGTTGGGCGCGGTTAGTACTTGGATGGGTGACCGTTCGGGGAATACTGCGTGGTGTTGGCCCGTCGTGGGTGTGGTGGACCCACACTGGTAGTATTTATCCACCTAGAAACACTACCCGAATCGGGTAGTGAGGCAATAAACTTTCGAGTTCGAAATGCTAATCAATTTTTTTTTTTTTTTATTGTACGTTTTCTACTCATTTGCTTCATCAGAAACAAACATCAACAGTTTTACGCCCCATCACGTGTTTCTGCCCCTAAAGGTTCCAAACGCCTTTTCAGACCTGTTAGTGACAGGGGAAATACACTGTCACTAAAAGGCGCACAGGTGTCACTAACCCATCCACTCGTATGAATCATACAAAAAATCAATAATTATTAACAAGCAATGCGGAAATTGCTGCTATCATGCTTTTAGTATTAAAAAACAAGTACTTCACTTATACTTACAACAAAACTCGTGATTGAAGCGTATAAAACAGTGAAAAGCTAAAATCTTGTACTCTTGAAAACTAACAGCGTCACTAACTGGCGACATTACCTTAACTATGACATTTTAATTAAAAAGCTATCCAAAATGCGTATCAAAGATCAAGCTTAAAACTGATAAAAAACATACTTTGCAAACATAAAACAATATGTTTATGTAAACAGACGAAACAGTACTAAAGTAAAGAAGTCACAGTTGAAACAGGATTTCCGCAAGGATGTGGAAAACCTTTCTTTGCTATATGATGAAGAATTATAATTATTTATGATATAGAAAAATATTGGAATTGACTTAATTTCAACACAGTGAATCCCAGGGATATTATTCATCTGAATTTGGATCAGAACGTTGCAAACAATATTGACAACTATAATTATCTGACGACGGATAATTTTTATCTACCTCGTGATAAAAATTATCTGCCGTCGGATAATTGTAGTTTTCAATTGTTTGCAGCGTTTTTATCTAATTTCAGATAAATAACATATCTACGATTTACTGTGAAGTTCACGATTAAGGAGAAGAAACCACGCAGTTTTAGATAGAATTACACTGAGCAAAGAATTCCCGTGTAGTTCGGGTTTACACCCCAATAGTTCGGGTGGTTTCTCTTTTTTCACACGAAGGTTTGGTACGCTTGCATTACTGAGACGGGCGATCACTTCAACCATTCGGGTGCTCACCCGAAACAGCAGCGGCCGAAGTGGTGGGGCGCCCGCCCGAATACTTGGGGAGCTTGCACGAATGATTCGGGGGATTCGCGTCGTCAACCGCGTTGGATGTTGCGCGTTCGACGTTTGCGCATGTTCGCTAATGGCCGCAGCTCTTAACTTCGTTAATGATTATCCAAAGAAAAACCAGATAACTAGTTACACTTTATTCCACTGACATCTCGCATATGAACAGTAAAATCGACATAATCTAGAAACAGTGACATTCGGGAAGAGCCTGATGTTCATCAGCTGCGGCCATTAGCGAACATGCGCAAACGTCGAACGCGCAACATCCAACGTGGTTGACGACTCGAATCTCCCAAATCATTCGTGCAAGCTCCCCAAGTATTCGGGTGGGCGCCCCTTCATTTCGGCCGCTGCTATTTCGGGTGAGCACCCGAATGGTTGGAGTGATCGCCCATCTCAGTAATGCAAGCGCACCAAACCTTCGTGTGAAACAAAAAGAGAAACCACCCGAACTATTGGGGTGTAAACCCGAACTACACGGGAATTCTTCGCTCAGTGTAGAGAATGCGAAAGTCTACAGAAATTCACATGAAAGGTTCAGAAATATTATATAAGAATCTCACTACAAATTAGACTTTAGAATTTTTTCACTACGAAATTAGTCCTTAAATGAACATATTTCAAATTTACACAAAACTCACTTACGCACTTGGGAAAAATGCTACATTCTCAATAGATATACTATTAAATTATAAAAATCTACGAAATGTAGAAAAAAATAGGACCATATAGAATCAGGGCTCGGAACGGTTTATTGTTTAGTAACTTAGTTACTTCTTTCATCCACGGTTACTAAAAAGTTACTTTTTTATGAAAAGTGTAATTTAGCTAAAATTGCTAGTTCTTAATTAAAAATGTTAATCTTTTTTGTTGTAGAAAATTACAAATCTTTACTAAAAAATACAAGATTTCACCAAAGTTGAACTTTTGCTATTATAAGAAATCACATGGAACTGTCGTTCGATTATTGAAAATTGAACAATTATTGATTTTACAGGACGATTCTGAATCTATTCAAAATGAAGCAAGTTATAGATTTTAACGTTAAGAATAGAAATTTTTCAGTTCGAAAGCCTCAGTAGTTAAAAAAATGTAAACTTTTGATTGAAACTTCATAAACCCTTCTTAATTCTAAAATAATTTCAAATTAATAAATTTATTATCAAACGCTCTTATTCAATTCCAAATCCTATTTAAATATTGTTTCAATCATTCATTCAATTCAATCATTTTTAACCATTTAATTTGAATTTTTTTAATTAATGAAGACTTTTCTGGGATATTTAGAAATATTTATTTTTCATTTAAAATGGGCAATTATAAATCAAATATTAAAAACTAAAGAATCTTGAATTGAAATATTTGAAATAGAAAGCCTTCAATCGTTATTATTTCAGAGTGTTAAATTTGAGCTTTGAACGTTACAATTTTAATAAATTGTCCTGTTTAACAAAATTTCAATATGTAATTGAAATTATTGAATTATGATGCATAAATAACAACTGAAAAATGATCAATTTAGAGAAAATTTGAGTTAGTTTAAAATATCTTTAGAAGTTTTGAAAAGATTCCAAAATAATTTAGATGTTTGAAAATTCCGAACACAAAATTTATAAGATTTTTAAGCATTTTGAAAGGTTTTTATTGAATAGAAAATTCGTATCAAAATTCCTAGAAAAACTAACAGTAGTTTTAGTTAATTTCAAAAGAATATTTTACAAAATTTCCAAAAAAGAATCAGCATGATTTGATGAAATGTTATTACTTTTGTAGGATTTTCAAAAAAATGCAGGAAAAACTCAAGTTACTTAAAATGATATAATTTTGAAAATTTATAAATTTTGTGAATAATTCTTTAATTCACAGCATTGAAAATGATAGCTTGGACTTATGTTTATTTCAAAATCTTTTAACTGTACAATGTACAAAAGTGAAAATAAAAAATTTTGCAGTTCAACGACTTTTCATTAAAAAAATTAAATTGAAAAGTGTTGAAAGCTTCCATTTTATACTCGTAAATTATTAGGCTTTTGGATTAAATAAATTTTAAGCTTCAATTTTGAAAGCTTAACATTCAAAAAAAAATTTACTTTGAGTGCTCGAATTTGCAGCTCAGTTTTTGTAAGTTCAAAAGAAAAAAAATCATCTTCAAGAGTTGGAATCTTTTAATTTCAATGACCGTGATGTGATCAGTTATTTTTCAATCGTTCAATTTTTCATTGCAATCTTCCAAATATTTGTCATCCTAGGTCGAAAAAGAACAAATTTTTGGCTGCGAAACATGTAAATTCCTGCAGACTCTTGTTGTTGTAAATTCTTGTAGAAAACTAAAACTACAGCAAAATAAAATAATGTACAAAAAGTACAACATTCGTCTCAATAATAGAAAAAACTTGCACTTTCCTGTGATTTTGGTTGTAATTTATTGTATTTATTGCTGTAAAAATAGTTTTAGGTTTCTTTACATTTTTGCAAAAAATTTTCCACCAGGGAAATTAATCTTCTTGATTGAAAATCGCCCTTTTGTTTAAAAAGACATCATTTTATTTGAAAATTCATCTGTTTGGTTAGAAATGTACTTATTTTGTTAAAAATTAATCTTTTTCAGTTGAAGATTTCCCTGTTTTTGAAGAAAATTCAACAATTTGGTTGACGGATACCTTGTTTGTAAAAAATCCATATTTACTGGTTGAAAACTCAACTTCTTTAAAAATTGTTCTTTGGCTTAAAAACTCAGCAATTTGGTTGAAAAATTACCTATTTTGTTGAAAAATCGTATTTTTCAATGAATTCTACTGTTTTTTATATTAAACTTTTGTTTAGTTGAAAAATTCAACCATTTATTAAAAGTTGAACTACTTTCTTAAACATATATTTTTTCTTGAAGATCCATAATTTTGGTTGAAAATTCGTGTTTTTGGTAAAAAAACCATTCTTTCTGGTTACTTTTTTGCCACATTATTGTTACTTTTCATTTACTTTTTTGAGAAAAGTATGTTTACTATTTTACTGTTTTTTTAAGCTTGAGCAGTTCCCAGCCCTGTATAGAGCCGTATAGAAATTTTATAAATTCTATATGGATCTATATGGTTCTAAATATCCTTTTGTCCATTTTTATAAGTTTCTACAAGGAATATAATGGAGGGTGTTTTTAGGTGATTGAAAACAACTACGAAAGCGTAATGGTTCTCGAAGACGACGTTCGATTTGAGCCATATTTCCGGCAAAAAGTTCACTTTGTATTAAACGAACTTCAGAGACTGAAAATGGAATGGGATCTTGTGTAAGTCATTGGATTTATAGTAAGAAAATAACAAATTTAATTTTCTAATTTGTTGATTTTAACTATAGGTATATTGGTAGAAAACGAATGCAGGAACAAGAGGAACCCTTGGTTGAAGGGTCGCAATATCTAGTACATGCTGGATACAGTTATTGGACTCTGGGTTATATTTTATCAGCACGGGGAGCAAAGAAACTGCTTGCAGCAGAACCTCTAAAAAATATGGTACCTGTGGATGAATATCTGCCAATCCTTTTCGACAAACATCCAAGGTAAATGAAATAGAAAATTTACATATACAGCTAAACCCCAGAAAATACGATGGAAGGTCAAACAGTAAAGTATCTCGCCATATTTTGATGTCAGAAACGACAAGCGGGCGCAAACTTACATTCATAGCGATTTCGCAAGTGCGTCCCTAGTAGCAACGTCTGACTTGTATGACAGAGGCCAGAGTCTGGCTCAGCATCTGCTCCCTCTAGTCGATTAGACTGGCCGGAGAAATGATCAGACCAGACGAAAAACAGAATCTGGTGAATAAAGCAACTAGATTCTGGTATTCAGTTTAAACACTAGTAATTAATGTAGGAATTAATTAATGATATTGAAAATCTAGCAATCGGAAATTTGAACGAGTCAGAAGCATGTCTAATCATGCAAGCATGCAATAACCTCCCAGATAACAATATGCGCGCATAGTGCGACGCACATGCGTCTCACGCGTGTGGATTTTGTCGCACGGCGTGCACGCAAGCGATGACGCAGATGCGTCCTCATATACGTGACAGGTGCGTCGCACGTCGTGCGGATAGCACGTCATGCTGTAGTGCGAGCACACGTTGCGGGTTCGTTGCGGGAACACGTTGAGCAGGATGAACAAAACAAGTTTTGCGTGAAAACATTTAAAAACAAAAATTTCGTTGCGGGAGAAATAGGAAGAAACAAAATATTCTTCATCCACTTTTACATAAATCTCTTTATAATTTCAAAAACTGTGCCCACGAACAAGATGACTGCAAGTTGTCAACATTCAATAACGAATCGATAAAAGACCTAGCCTAACCACCAAACCGAAAGGAACGCCATGTTGTATGGTCGTTTCTTGCCACGTGATCAGGCGGGAACTTGAAACTGCTTTTATTTAAACCCTGATCCGTAAATCGACTCTCCCCAAGAATAAGTCACTAACCAATTTTTCCGAAAACAAAGCGTATCAACTATATTATGCTTGGCTAGCGTGTCGTATCTCTATTTAAAAATACGGAAAACTTTGTTAGTGACTTATTCATCGGGACAGTCGAAATATAGAATAAGCAGGGTAAAATAGATTTAAAATAATTTGTTTAAAGAATGAAAATAACAAACACTTAGTTGTCTAATATCGAACTTGCAAAAATTTGTTTCTTTTTGGTAATTTTTTGATCTGGTGTATATATCATGAACAGTTTGGGCCAGGATCTGCTATACCAGACTCTAGTGCCAGAACAGGACGCCGAAGCGGAACCAGCTGGGCGCCAGGCTGCAAACAGATTCTTTTTCTGGCTCCCAGCTGGCGCCAGTCTGCGGTTATCTTCCTACTAGGGATGGCCTCCCTTGCTTTTAAAAACGGGATTTCTAATTAAAATTAAAATGTATTAATTCCAGATTTATTTGGAAGGAACAATTTCCGAAAAGAAATCTAGTCGCGCTCTCAGCAGCTCCACTTCTCGTTTACCCAACCCACTATACTGGAGAAAACGGATACATAAGTGATACTGAGGATTCAAAAGTTGTGGCTCCAAAAGCAGAAGCAGCAACCAAGTCAAACAGTCGGGAAGAATTATAGCCTAACTATATTTACAATATTTTATGGAGAGTCTGCGGAGTCGACTGATGAGAAAAATGTTAATCAAAAAGCATCAAAGTTGCCAATTTCGTGCCATTTGTTTAGAAAACTTGCCTTTCAATTTATTATTATATTCTAAGTTTTAAATTTTGGCGCGTTTTTACATTTAATAATGTATATTGTACATTTCTAATTTTATCTATACACTCAATATTTTTCTATAATCGAAAAGCAAGTTTTTTTATTCATATACAATAATTAAGTTTTATCGTCACGCACAAACGTGCTGTTAATGTAAAATAATGTTAAAATCTTACAATGAGGTGAGAACGCGATTTTCAATCGTTCTGAGGATTTCTAGTCTCATTATAAGTATGTAATTCCGAGATATTAAGGAATATCGAAAAATAACGGATAATTTTGTGCCAAGAGGGGTTTCAAAAATATCCTTTTTTATATGAATATATTTTCCCTTTGCAAATAGATTTTATAAACTTGATAATTTTATACCGCCGTTATGTATACCACAATGTTGATTCAAAAGATCTGTTAATGCAAATTATATTTGCTTTATAAATGATGACTGTAGAACATGTGCTTCTATTTCTATAAGGGTTATTTTTTAGAAAATATTTTTTGTAGAGATATAAATGTTACCCGTTTCAGAAAATTTGAGTGCCAAAATAATTTTTATAAACTATATCATTATATTGACATTATTATTGTTACTTAGAATGAATCTCGTATATGTTATGTTATATAAGTAGCATTGTCAGTATAAAATTTAAAAAAAATTATAAAGGTTTTAATAAAACGTATTTAATGTTTTTGTATTAAGATAATTAGTCCTTTATTATAATTATAATTGATTATAAACAGAGCTGGATTGAGGGGCGGGGATGGGTCCTGGTTAGCTCAAAGTTTTCTGCCAATCGTGAACCGGTGTCTGTTAAATTATTTCGAAATATTTTATTGCAAAAATAATGGGAAGCATTGCAAAAAAAGAGGTGGGAAAGGCTGAAAATTAAAATATTTCCCAAACACAGCAAGATTTTGTCGTGTGGTGAAATAAATTATTTCATTATTAATTAAGTATGCAAGAAAAATCATTTTTCGCTCTATAAGGATACTTCTTTTTCTGATGGATGTATTATAGAGCTAAATGTTATTCAATTTCAATCTCACATCCTTAGCATCTAAAATTTTCTCAATCACAGTAACATCTTCATTCAAACAGAAATATTGTAGAATGCCGCAAGCTTAATTTTCAAAACTCAAACATTTATGCAGCAATTTATGAATTAATATTTATTTTAAAAGAAAAAATAAAATAAATTTAAATTGAAAAGCGCGCGCTAAGAAGGACTTCCGTATTATGGTTGGTTCTACCAATCATAAACGATTCCTACGTGTCCCAACTCTCCCTGCATGTTTATCTCAAGTTTAAACTAATAAAAATACGATAATGCCGTCTCTCCTTGAATACGTTGCACACCAAATTCTCGATAAAGACATTTATTTTTCCCTATATATTTCTGTCGTTCTTTGTGAAAGAGACACGTCGACACACTTCGCAAAAAATGAGAACCAGGAAGCTAGGAGGGCTCGTTTTCTTTTTATTATCCTTGCAAAGTGCAAAAGTTTTATGCGATGATTTAAATAAACCAACAGTTTTAATTGGAATATTAGTCCGAAATAAGGCACTAACGTTGCCCTACTTTCTTAGTTTTTTGGAGAATCTCGAGTATCCAAAGGAGAGGATATCACTTTGGTAAATACAATGTTAAAAAAATGTCTTGATTGTCATTAATAACCATATTTTTAGGGCGGGAAATACAAAAATTCAGAACGTCAGAAGTGCCACGCCAACGGCGTACAAATTTCACTCGACTAAAAAAATCCGATATAGTGGAATTTTTCACGCAGACGTTGTGTATGGCCTGATAAAGATACTGTAAAAATTCCCCTGCCATATGGATACGGATACGGCCACCATGTCGAAAAATGTATAACAATAAGATTTTTTTCAAAATAACTCGAGAACGGTTGATTCGCTATCGAATATGGTCAAGCTAAAAAATGTTCACAATTTCGCAGTCCACAAAAAAGATTCTAACTGCTGTAAACGTATTATCGACGGCTTTGCTATAAAATTGGATTATTAGTACAATTGTGCGAATTCTGAGTAAATAAAGTAAATGGTAAGAATATCCTAGAAAAAAATGCGAAAATAGATTAGGCTATTTATGCTGCAGCAAATTTCATAGCGTAGCCGCTGATAATACGTCTAAAACAGTGAGAACCCTTTTATGTTCACTAAAAAATTTTGAACATTTTTGAACGTAACCATATTTGACCTATAAGCAACCATTCTCGAGTTATTTTGAAAAATATGTTACTATTTAACACTTTGCAACATGGCGGCCGTAGCCGTTCACATAAACGAACCTATACTAAGTTAAAAGAATTAAAAATGTCATTAGTTAAAAAGAGATGGAGATATCTCTGTCTCTTTTCAACCAATGGTATTTTTTTAGTTCTTGGGACTTATTATAGGTTCGCTACTGAGGCAAGCTAGTGAGGTGCTTTGCAACTAAATCCAACCCGTGCGAGCTAGAGATCCTCTAGGGAGAGTTTAGACACGTTTTACCTTCCAATGATCGCCGCTGGACTGGAACTTTAATATTTTCATGGGGAGTGAAAAGTTTGAACAGTTTTATTTTTTATTATTTCTTTTGCTTATGAAATTTTTGAAGCATAATGTGTGTTTCAAAGTAACCCAGTAAAAGAAACTAATTCGGGAGGATTGCGGTGGATTTACATGTTTAAATTTGCCCCAATGCTGCTTTCTGATCCGTTGAAACGATTTGGGCCAGCGATCTCAAGTGTATAAAGTCCAGAGGGCAACCAATGAGCTACGGGACTCATTGTCAGTTATGTAAAACAGATCTTTTATGCCGAGTGCGTTGTTTGGAGCTTACGAATTTGATTGAATAGGCCAATCTTTGAATGTATTGGCGCTTGCGAATTCTGGCGAATTGGGACTTGACTCAAAATCTCACGAATTTAAATGAATTGGCGGACACTGAAAATAATTCGTGCTGACGCATTCTTATGAATTAGACCCCCTACAAATGTTTCGCTGAATTCGGGCGAGTAGAATATTTGAAGACTTTATTACGTTTCACGAATTTACACGAATTCACCACCATCTCCAATTCGAGATTGTCGCAAATAAAGATTCACGCGGGCTCCCGGCGAATTCTTCTCAATTCCTCCCAATTGCTTTCTTTTTACTGGGAAATATTATTCTTCCCCAACCGTAATAACTATCTCCCCAATAATTTATAATGTTCGTGAGATAAGCGTTATTTCTATTCTGTTGAATCCTCTTGCAAATAAAATAGTGATTTGAAAAAAGCGCCAACTAAAGCCAATCAAAATTCATAAAAGGTCAACTAATTCCGTGTCTCAACTTTCTCTTGAGTATCTCTAATCCGAACATGAGCAGTCAGGGCCGTGTGAACTATTTCTTAATATTACGCAATCTCTGCACGTGAGTACCCGCGCACTTCTCTTTTATTCCACGCTCGGTGTTTCACGCTTGATCGCACCCCAAAACTGCTGTAGAAGCAATTGTGGGAATTAGTAAAGCCGGCCTGTTTAAATCCAACCTCCAGTGTATCTTTATAAAGCCATCCCCAATGTTTATTTAAAAAAATGTTACCCGGCGTATATGCTGTATTCTAGAATTCACGCACGAAGGAACAATGAGACTGAACTGCCATGGAAAACCTTTTCTCGAATCTGGCAGGATCAACGGCACCGTAAGTGCCAGGCCTATGACTAGTCATCACTCTTAATTGAGTGCGCAAGCGCTACAGAAAAGTGCGAGTGATACAAATTTTGAAAATAAAATATGTTTATCAGGTTATACGAGTTTGTTTCCTTTTGCTACCAGGAAACGTTTTTCGACCTGTCATGTAAAATGAGTGTTAAAAGGTGTAAACTATAATAATCAATAATTTTGGTTAAGCGAATGCATAAGTTAAATGGGTTTCATAAGATTGCGGTAATCAAAGAAGTTTGTTATGAAGGTGATGAGTATGAATTGCAATTCCAAATGCAAGATTTCATGTTCATACAATTTCATTGAAATCTATACTTACCACTTTTATAACTCACTCCTTTGATAACCGCAATCTTATGTCATTCACTTAACTAAAATTATTAATTATATTATGCATCATTTACACAGTCATATTTCTTGGCGCACCAAGTGAAGAGTGATTACTATACAGGTCTGGTAATTACGGTGCTGTTGTTCCTGCCAAATAGCATGTACGGAAATCGGTCTCCTTAGGGCGCTTTCACACGATTGCAGTAGATCAGCGGGTTACATGCAGAAAGTCCAGAAAAATGAAAGAGATGGATGCCTATCTTTTTCACTCTTGTGAATTTTCTGCATTCAATCTGCTGATCTGCAATCATGTGAAAGCGCTCTTATTATTCCTTCGTGAATTCACTGGAAGTACTGGAAGCACTGGCACTGCTGTGACGTCATGACAATAACTGTGCGAAATGTGGGGAGTGGGTAGAGGAAGTGGAAGAAGCACAGCCCAGTCAGCACAAAACGATGAACATCCCAAGAACGTCCTTGGGACGTTTCCAGGACGTCCAATGTCAGTCCAATCAACGTCTCTAAGACGTCCAATGTCCTTCAGATGTCCTGAAGACGTCTTAAAGACATAGGAAGTTCTCGGGACGTCTTTCGTACTCACATTAGACGTCTTAAGAGCATCTTTGGGATGTCCAAAGGACATTTTGCAAAAGACGTCTTAGGGGTGTTCCGAAGAAGTCTCTAGGACATCCTTAATTTTTGTTCCCACTAGGAGGGGTGTGATTCCGATGCCCTCTAATCTAGTTGATCGAATCTCTCTTTCTATCGCATAAAATTGGACGGAGATGTCCGATCGTTTTGAAAACGATAGACTGCAACTATCTCCACCTAACTGATGTGTCAGAACGAGAGGGGCAACATTCAGTAACCAAGAACTTCTGACTTCTCGATCATCGACAGTCACCCCTCTCTTTCTGACGCATAAGATAGAAACAGATTGTTGCAGTCGATGGTTTGAAATGATCGAACATCTCCGTCTAGTTTTATGCGACAGGAAGAGAGATTCGATCAACTGGATTAGAGCTTGGGACATTTGAATATCCCAGAAACGTCCCATAGATATCCTGAGGATATCCCAACTGCCGCCTTGCAGAATATCAGATGGCTTATCCCTGACGCAACCTGGAAGATAAAGGAAGTGTACGGATTAAAAAAAAATGTATACAAGGCCGCGGCTAGATAAAAACATTTTCATTATAATAATCTCCTTACAATCTGAAATTTGTATAGAACAGAAACTTCTAATATTATATTTTCCTATAAACTTAGATTTAAAAATATTCTAGGATTCGAAGTGACAATAATATTGACAATTCAATTGAGATATTGAACGTTTGGTTGGAGCAGCAAAAAGCAAAGTATCATGCTGTGGATTTTCTATTCGATGACGAGTCAAAAGGCTTTGATGATGAAAAGGGAATTGCTGATTGGTCGCCCACGAGATTTTCTAACGTCATTAAATTGAGAGAAGAAGCAATTCTTCATGCTCGAAAAATATGGGCTGATTTTATGTTTGTAAGTTTTTTTGTTCAATTCTGGAATGAAATGATAATATACGTAATAATGTGTATGGGGCCGTCCATAAACTGCGTTACTAATTTGGGAGGAGGGGGAGGGTCGCGCCGAAAACTACGTTGATAAGGGGAGGGGGGAGGTTTTGTCGAAGTGACGTTACGAACTTAGATAATTTCTGATGATAAATTTAAACAAAGTTTGTGAATTTTGAGAGATTCCTGTTTCAAAGACATCTCTTTTATGCATTTTTCTGTATGAAACAAATAAAAAATATCGATGTTTTGTACACTATACATAAACTAATTAAGGGCTATTCAAGAAATACGTAACGCCATTAGGAATCACCTCTTTGATTGAAAATTCAAGTATTTTGTTGAAAATTCGTTTATGTTTGGTATCATCGGACTATAGGTCTGGAACAGGTGAATCAGACTGGCTGCATCGCGAAGTGTAGCTGCTTAGGGAAGCTGACGGACTAGTTTAGGTCTATGGAACATAAACTAAGGAGGGATCTAGCCAGGAGGTCATAGCAAAACCTCCCGGAATATCGAGGGCGCGAGTTATCACGCCCCAAACCCACAATGTGATCGCCGTGTCAAGGTCGGAGTGGCACCAGGGTTAAAAAATCCTTGAAAACCCTGGCGCACTCCTCTCAGTCGAGGCGGACTCGTCGGGGTTACAAAGGGGGTGTCTGAACTGAGACTTCGGGACGACAGGCCGAATACCATAGTACGTAGACCCGCACTCTGTGCGCAGAACTCTGCAGGGGGTGTTCTTAATTCCCTAGCTTCTTGTGGGACCAAATGGGCGACACGCAAAAGATAAATAAAATCAATGAGGGCTCCCATCCGGGCTCCTCGTCGAACCCACCACCAAAGTTGGGCCGCTTCTCATCCAAATGAATGTCGTTTTTGAAAATGAATGGAATGGAATTAAAGTGCAATGAAAAAAGCGATAGCTTGTAGGGAAATTATTTAGTTTTCGAGGTTCCGTTAAATTTTTTCTAAATTTTCTTCAATACTGTAATTTTTCAATCGGCTATTATTATTGTACACTCACACAATAACAATCTTCTTTATATGGACTGTATTTTTCAAAATTCTACCGAGGTTTTCTTCTTCGGGGACAAGGGAGCATTCGAGGAAATTAATTTTGTTATTCAAGAAAAAAAAGTGAAAGACATATGTAAAAATAAAAAGATGTATTCTTAGTCTGTACCGGGATATGTTCACCGATATAGTTAAAATTATTGACGGAAATCACGAATTTATGTTTTCCGCGCGTTCAAAAGACACGAAAATTTCCTGTCTGAATATTCTGTCACTACAAGCCTACTAGCTTCAATTTTAGATAAGATTCAGTGAAATTGATTTGCTTCTTATCTCCTCTCATCGAATGGAATAAAATTGAATTCAACGTTCAGGGTGGCTTTACGGCATTAAACCAGATGAACTTGATTTCAGTTTCTATCCTCTTCAAAAGAAATAAACTGTTTTGCATTTTACGAAAAAATTGGCATGGTATTAAATAGGATTCAAGTGAAATGCACTGTTTGAATTGTGAATGAATTGGAATGTAAAAGGCAGAAAACGACATTGTTTTGGATTCAAAGCGTTGGGAATTTAACCCTATTTGAAGTCGTTTCAAATCATTTTAATTCACACCTTCTTACCGCGTTGTTCTTCAGGCAAAGAAGAGGGGACCAGAAGCGTCCGAAGATGCCCCGCATTAGCCTATCAATTGCTGAGACTGGAATCTCCATGATGCAGATTAATTTCCACCAAAGCAAAGGCGAATCGGTGGTTCTAGCCATGCGTATGACAGTGGTGCAGACTTGCGTAGCCATAATCCAAGAACCCTGGTTATACAGGGAAAGGATTAGTGGCTTAGGAGTGTGTGGCTCCATATGTAAAGGGCCGCGCAAAAACCATTAAGGCAAGCATAGCCGTCAAGGTTATGGATCCGATTTGGTTCCTAAGCTCTGTTCCAAGGATCTCGCCATCATTAAGGTGAGGCTGAGTGGCAGTAACAGAGAAAGGCTAGAGGTGTTTATCGCCTCCGCTTATTCCCTGGGCGATGCTTAGGGGCCCCCGCTTCCTAGAATTGTGGATACTCAAAATCAACCCTGCCAAGAGAACAGGATTCTTCTGCTATTGGGATATGATGCAATCTTCCACCTAGCAGGCACTGAGCTAGAGATTCTAAGTCGGAGTGATACTCCAACATTCCAGATTGATAATACGAGTGAGGTTCTCGATTTGACTTTATGCTCGGAAGCACTGAGGAGGAAGATAGAGGTCTGGAGAGTCTCCGATGAGGAGTCTCTCTAAGACCACAAATATATCTGGCTTCGGTTAGCCCTAGTAAAAACGGCTGTTTCAAAGAGTAGAAACCCCAGGAATACACTTTGGAACTCATATAAGAAGAACTCAAAGGAAGGCTTATGAAATTCCCAACAAGCTACGGTACCATAGATAAGTTATAGCATGCCGCCGATTTGTTTGCGAAGGGCTCAAAGCAAATCACATGAGAAAAATTGCCCACAAGTACAATTAAGTCTAGGAAAGAAGGAACATTGTGGAACATTCACCGGGAGAAACTCTATAAAAAAACTAGAGCGTTGTGCAACAGGCCAAGCAGAACCATGTGGCCTTCAAACTGGGATCCTTGCAAAAAATCCGGAAGCTCGCCTCGGGTTCATAAGGCTCGATGATGGTGTGAGTTTGCCGAAGATGAATCACCTGATCAAATTTCACTTTTCGGGTTTTCAGCGAACTCAAACCGACCAAGAGGTGGAAGGCTGGAGGAAGGATAGAAGGATGGCGTGTGGTCTTCATTCGGAAATCTAGGAAGGAGAACTACACTGCTGCTAAAGATTTCCGGCCAATCAGCTTGACGTCCTTCATCCTGAAGACGCTGAAGAGGCTGGTCAAGAGATATATCAGGGATGAGATGCTTGTAGCACTTTCTTAGATATAGTGGGTACCTTCACCAATACCTGGTCAGGGCCTGGTCAGGGGGATTGAGCTGCGGGGATGCCCATAGGGTGGTGTCCTGTCACTCCTCCTGTGGCGCATTCTAGTGGACAGTCTGCTTCGTAAGCTGAATGGGGAAGGGTATTACACCCAGGGATACGGGGATGTCTTTGTAATCTTAGTCAGGGGGGCATCGTTGATGAAAATTCATGTTTTTGGTTGAGGATTGAACTATTTTGTTAAAGAGAATTTTCTCTTGAATTCCACACGCTGAAAAATCGTTTCCTTTTTATTGAAAAATTAGTTTTTAAACCAAAAATTTAAAGATTCTATTTTCAGTTCAAAACCTTTCTCTTTTAGTTGAAAACTCATCTTTATCGATTCAAAATTATCTTTCTTGTTGAAAATTCATCTTTACCGGTTTAAAGGTCGATTTTTTTTAGAAAAATTCTTGATTGAAAAATTATCTTCGTGTGTTGAAAATTCACCTGACTATTATGTGTAACGCTATTCATTTATACCATTATTCTTTGTTAAACATATAGATGCTGGACGCTGACGTATTTTTGATAAATCCAAAAACTTTGGACCATTTGGTTTCAAAAAATTTGCCTGTCGTCGCACCTCTATTATTGTCAGATGGAATGTATAGCAATTTTTGGGCAGGTATGACACCAGATTGTTAATATAAAACTGATAGATATACTCGTAAACCAATTCTCAGAGAAGGCTCAGGATGTTTAGCAGTACCTATGGTCCACAGTGCGGTACTCGTTGATCTAAGAAGAAAAAAGAGCAACCGTTTGACCTACTCATTAAAAAATGTAAAGAACTTTGATGGAGCCAAGGATGATATCAGGTCTTTTGCACTGGCAGCCAATCGTTCTGGTACTTACAATTTTACATGTATCCCTTTACTATTTTACTTTTTGCAACGATTATTATTTCTTCGAACAAAATACATACTTTTTTTATTACAGGGGTACCACTGAATATCTGTAACGATCAAATCTACGGGTTTATCACAGTGCCATTAGATAGTCGAGATGGAGTTGAGCATGACAAACAACAACTGACGAACATAAAATTAGAAATTTTAGGTAACATTATTTGTGATAGAAAATGTAGACAAATTTCTTTTTTTCGCAAATAATTGTAACAAATGATATTTTTTCTTATCAACAGCTTTTCAAGAAAATCTTCATCTTTCCTCAAACCTTAAAAAATTCGTTAGCTATCCAAAAAAAGATACTATGTCGATGTCGAATGTTTACATGATTAATTTGTTGAGGAGGCCGGAAAAAAGGAGAAGAATGCAGAATTGTTTTGACGAATTAGGAATTGCAGCGGAAGTAATTGACGCGGTAGATGGTCGGTAAATCATACAAAGATACTTATCACACCCGATTTAATATTATATATTATATCCTAATATATTGTTTCAGAACACTAGATCTTAGTATGTTGAAGTCAAAGGGTATACAATTGATGTCTATATACTTTGATCCTTATTTTAACAGGTGAAATTAATTTTTTGGAATATGCATACTTGATCTCTTTAATCATTTTCAATTCTTGAATATATTTTCCTTTTTAGAACTATGACTGTGGGAGAAATAGGCTGCTTTCTTAGTCACTACGACCTTTGGAACAAGGTATTTAGTACCGAAAAATATACTTAGTTAACTTGACTAATCAATTTATGATATTTTATTCAATTTCACTAGTTCAGTTCAAAAGAGTGCCTTTGAACCAGGTTTATTCATTCAGCACTATATTTTATTGAAAATATAATATTTTTCCCAGTGTATATACCCGCAGTCATTAGACTACCCTTTTTTTGGATAATAAATTTAATGAGTGAACAAAGTCAGTGCATTAGGATATCTACATATGCAACATATACATAAAATTATTACTCTGTTTGCAGATGATTGAAAACAACTACGAAAGCGTGATGATTTTCGAAGACGACGTACGATTTGAGCCATATTTCCGGCAAAATGTTACCTTCGTATTAGATGAAGTTCAGAGACTGAATATGGAATGGGATCTTGTGTAAGACATTGGATTTATGGTAAGAAAATAATTAATTGAATTTTCTAATTGTTTGATTTTAATTATAGGTACCTTGGTAGAAAACGGATACTGGAACAAGAGGAGCCCTTGGTTGAAGGGTCGCAAAATCTTTTACACCCTGGATATAGTTCTTGGACTCTGTGTTATATTTTATCATTACGGGGAGCAAAGAAACTACTTGCAGCAAACCCTCTAAAAAATATGGTACCTGTGGACGAATTTCTATCGATCCTTTCCGACAAACACCCAATGTAAATAAAATAAAAAATTCAAATTTATAGCTAACCCCATAAGATACTATAAAAGTTCAAACAGCAAAGAATCTCGCCATTTTTTGATGGCACTTATTAAAAACAGAATTTCCAATTTAAATTAAAATTGTTTCATTCTAGGTCTAGTTGGAAGGAAGAATTTCCGAAAAGAAATCTAGTCGCGCTGTCAGCAGTTCCACTTCTTGTTTACCCGACCCACTACTTTGGAGTAAGCGGATACATAACTGATACTGGGGATTCAAAAGTTGCGGCTTCAAAAGAAGAAGAAGCATCAAACAAACCGAACAGTCGAGAGGAATTATAGCCCAGCTGTAGTTACAATTTTTTAGGGTATATGGAGTATGTAGAGCGTCTGCAAAGTCGTCTGATGTTTTCAGTTGTCCTGTGGATGTCTAGTCTCTGTAAAGATAATAGCTTCATTTGTCTCATGGTTTCTTGACGACGTTTTGTATCGTTCTGC
>CAKNXH010047487.1:0-19992 GCA_932178445.1 Andricus quercusramuli
TAAGATTTGGTCTCAGTTATCACGCTCGAAGAGCTTTAATAGAAGCTAGAACCCGTTTAGACCCAGCTAGAACCGCTTTCATTGCATTAAAGAGGCCCCATGTAGAACCACGGTAGACACATGTAGGCTCCTATAAGGGAATTGGAAATTAGTTTTGCTTTCGGTCCCTGCCACAACCCGTTTAGACCCAGCTAGGACCCATGTAGGCTCCCATAAGGGACATTAAATATAATTTGTTGCATTCGAGACCAGATAGAACCCGTTTAGACCCAGCTAGGATCGCATTCTGTGAATTAAAGAGGCCCCATGTAAAACCACGGTAGACCCATGTAGGCTCCCATAAGGGAATTGGGAAAGATTTTTGCTTTCGGTCCCTGCTAGAATCCGTTTAGACCCAGCTAGAACCACTTTCATTGCATTAAAGGGGCCCCATGTAGAACCACGGTAGACCCGTGTAGGCTCCCATAAGGGACTTAAAAAATAATTGTTTGCATTCGACACCAGCTAGAAACCGTTTAGACCCAGCTAGTACTGCATTCTTGTATTAAAAAGGCCCCAGGTAGAATCACGGTAGCCCCATGTAGACGCCCACATGGTACTTTGGAAAATTATTTACGCTTAAGATTCCCTGACGAGACCCAGTTAAACCCTGCTAAGTGCCCGTTTTGACATTAAAATACTTTAATTTCTGGTTCCTAATCTCCAAGTAGAACCCGCTTACACCCACATAGCTTTCCGCATTTCGCATAATTATTTTCCGAAGAACCCAGATTGACGACCCAGTTAGTCCCGCATAGGAGTCCATGTGGGAACCTATCCGGGTTCTCAAAGAGATTCAATCCGGATTCTAGCGGTTTTTTTTTACTAGGGTTATGTGCCCCTTTACACACTTATTTATTGTCTACTTCCTCAGCTGACATTTTTAAAGTCTCAAGACAGTATTTTGTGATGTCTGAGGAAAAATATGGAATTCATTTTATTTACGTGTAATATAAATCTCTTTACTATAATTATAATCTTAGGCCACGTAATCGTGATGCTCATTTTCTAGCGTTTTAATCTAGTTTCACAATTAAATTAAATTCCGTTTCAAACAATACAATGCAGACACAAACCTTTAATGGCCAGCACTTTCGTCGAGTCCAACTTTTTCACCTCTCTTAACGGTATACCCTTCTTCTCATTTATACTCCTGTTTCTAGGTTTTCCAGAAACAGTTGAATTTCGTAACTCCTCGGGCAAGAAAAGCATGTCACACAAGATTTCCACAAATGAAGTTGCCGAACGTGTGTTGCAAGCTTCATTATATTCTTATTCCGAGGAATCCAAATTCCTTTACCCAGATGGATCTGTAGCCAATGTTCTATATCTACTAAAAATGCAATAAATCAAAAAGAAAATCAGAATGGTCAATCAAGACGAAAAAAATTTCCGATCATTTCCCGATTTTTACTTAGTTTTAAACATTTTTCCCGGTTGTTACAATTTTCCAGCCCTAACGCTCAAAACTAAAATATTTATAATAGCGTTGATATAAAAATTAATATACTTTCCAAATTTTTATCAAAATTATTACAGAACGAAATTAAAAAAAAATTAATTGATTACAAATTTATTAAGCAAACCAACAAGATTCATTAATCAAGCCAACAAGATTCATTAGATTTTTTATGTACATAATTGATTTTTAATAAAATTGAAGCATTACAAATTTCATTTCTTACTTTACGTATTTTGAAATTAATTTATAAGTTAATTATATTTGAGCTTCAATTTTGCATTTTTATTTTAAATTAAAAATTCTAATTAAAATAACAATATTTTCAACAATCGTCAAACGAAAAAAGAAGATAACTGAATTTGAAATTGCGCGCGCGATACGTAATTCAAGTAGAATGGCGCATTCCCTAGTTCCGATAGAGCATTTCCATTGAGCCATACAATTTCAAAATGGCCGAACACGCCAGGGAGAGCACTCGTGTTTTATACATTGAATCCCATGTAATATACTTTTCGAGGATCAATTAATCCTTTATTTTAAGAAAAAAGGTACTTTCGTGTTTTATCGTCGGTTGTAGGAAGAACAAAGCAAGGGACCATGGAATATCATTTCATCAAATTCCAGCTATTGTAAAAGAAACAAACAAAAAGCATGCCAGACCGGGTGGGGCATACACTGTAAAAAAAAAGTTTTGTAACTTTACCACTGCGTTTTTGTAATCATACCAAAACTCGTGAAATTACTTCCTTCATAGTTGTGAACTTCCTAGTTTTAAATGAAAAACATCACTTTCAATGAAGTACCCTGGCGGACCGGCCGAACGCAAACATTACGCTACAGCGTAACGGTAAAGTAATGGTAAAGTAATGGTAAAGTAATATGGCATTATAATTGATAAAAGAAACAAAATTGATGTGTAAACTGTTGAAATTATAATAAAGCGTTAAAATTTACGTTAAATGGCCATGCCGTAATTGCAACAAGTTGCTTTTGCAGCGTTAAAAAATAAAAAAACATAGTGTCTGTCATTTCAGACGGGCCCCTGCATATTGGCAACCCGTTAACGGGGCTTCATGTGGGTTGCCAGTCTGCAGGGGCCTGACTTGAATGACAGCCACTTTGTTTTTTTATTTTTTAACAATGAGAAAGCAAGTTGTTGCAATGACGGCATGACCTCCCTGGCGGACCGGCCGAACGCAAACATTACGCTACAGCGTAACGGTAAAGTAATGGTAAAGTAATGCTAAAGTAATATGGCATTATAATTAATAAAGGAAACAAAATTAATATGTAAATTGTTGCAATTATAATAAAACGTTAAAATTTACATTAAATGGTCATGCCGTAATTGCAAAAAGTTGCTTTCTCAGCGTTAAAAAATGAAAAAACAAAGTGGCTGTCATTCAAGTCGGGTCCCTGCCGACTGGCAACCCACTGAAAGCCACGTTAGCGGGTTGCCAATATGCAGGGGCCCGACTGCAATGACGGTCACTATGTTTTTTTATTTTTTAATGCTGCAAAAGCAACTTGTTGCAATTGCGGCATGACCGTTGAACGTAAATTTCAACGTTTTATTATAATTGCAACAGTTTACATATTAATTTTGTTTCCTTTATTAAATTTAATGCCATATTACTTTACCATTACTTTAGCATTACTTTACCGTTACGCTGTAGCGTAATCCTTGGCGGACCGAACGAACGGAGCGGATACGCTACATCGTATCCTTATAGTATCCACATCGTATCCTCTCCGTATCATGCGAGAAAAACTCATTAAAAAAGGAAGATGAACATTTCACTTATTGAAATTCGGATTCTGCGTGAAATTTTGCGTTAAAAGGTCACGGAGTAATCGCGATAGTTTTTCTTGCAACATTAAAAACTTTCAAAAAATATAATACTTATCGATAACGTGGGCTGCAGGCGACTTCAAACGCATCCTCGACGAATAAAGTCTATGCACTGCTACTGAATGACGATGCGTTTGAAGTCGCCTTCAGTGCACGTCATCGATAAGTATTATATTTATTAAAAGTTTTTAATGTTGCAAGAAAAACTATTGCGATTACTCTGTGACCTTTTAACTCAAAATTTCACGTAGAATCCGAATTTCAACAAGTGAAATGTTAATCTTTCTTTTTTAATGAGTTTTTCTTGCATGATACGGAGAGGATACGATGTGGATACTATAAGGATACGCTGTAGCGTATCCGCTCCGTTCGTTCGGTCCGCCAGGGATGTTTGCGTTCGGCCGGTCCGCCAGGGCATTTAACGTAAATTTTAACGCTTTATTATAATTGCAACAGTTTACATATTAATTTTGTTTCTTTTATCAATTATAATGCCATATTACTTTACCATTACTTTACCATTACTTTACCGTTACGCTGTAGTGTAATGTTTGCGTTCGGCCGGTCCGCCAGGGTAGTTTCACAAGATTTTGTGAATTCACCTCTTTAAAAGTAGGTAAGAATTGGACTGCCAGAGAGTCTAATGAGAGTCCAATTCTTACCTACTTTTAAAGAGGTAAATTCACAAAATCTTGTGAAACTGCTTCATTGAAAGTGATGTTTTTCATTTAAAACTAGGAAGTTCACAACTATGAAGGAAGTAATTTTACAAGTTTTGGTATGATTACAAAAACGCAGTGGTAAAGTTACAAGAAAATTTTTTACAATGTACACTTAGCACAAAGAAAGAGTTATCGATAACAAGACGTGAAAAATGGATAAGTGCGATAAAACGTGGTCCTTCAAGTGAGTCACTGATAAGAAATGCAACAATTTGCTTAAACCATTTTATATCAGGTAAGATAAATTAGATACATTTTACACAAGGCTGAAGTAATCAAGTTCTAACCTCCAAATTCAATTGCCTCATTTAACTCAATAAATACTAGCATTTAATATTTTTTAAATACTTATCGGTGCTCTTGTTTTAAATAAAAGTGCGAGCACAGTAGGAAAAAGTGTTTACTCTGATAATTTTTGCGTAATACAAAAGTTTTGATTGTTGAGGTTAGTTGAAGTTACCATTTGAAAATTTCATTTCATGCAAAAGTTATTAAATTAAACAGTTTCTCCCTATGCATTTGAGGGTTACTGTCTCTTTCTAGGCAAATTCATTGCAGAACACCAGGCCTCCATTCTTTTCTCATCTTTTAATGGGAACCTACCCTGGCGGACCGGCCGAACGCAAACATTACGCTACAGCGTAACGGTAAAGTAATGGTAAAGTAATGGTAAAGTAATATGGCATAATAATTGATAAAAGAAACAAAATTAATATGTAAACTGTTGCAATTATAATAAAACGTTGAAATTTACGTTAAATGGCCATGCCGTAATTGCAACAAGTTGCTTTTGCAGCGTTAAAAAATAAAAAAACATAGTGACTGTCATTTCAGACGGGCCCCTGCATATTGGCAACCCGTTAACGGGGCCTCAAGTGGGTTGCCAGTCTGCAGGGGCCTGACTTGAATGACAGCCACTTTGTTTTTTTATTTTTTAACGATGAGAAAGCAAGTTGTTGCAATGACGGCATGACCATTTAACTTAAGTTTTAACGCTTTATTATAATTGCAACAGGTTACATATTAATTTTGTTTCTTTTATCAATTATAATGCCATATTACTTTACCATTACTTTACCATTACTTTACCGTTACGCTGTAGCGTAATGTTTGCGTTCGGCCGGTCCGCCAGGGTAACGATAAAATAACATTGAAATGTAATTAACAATACTTCTATAACATAACTAACAAAAATTTGTGTCACATAGGTACAATATTTTCATATTTTGAGGTGCAGTTTTTGTTGATACATTTTTTATTTTACTATTGAATAACTTTGCTTATGTATGAAAGCATATACTTGAATAAACATCTTTGTAATGCCCGCAAACTGCACAGGCTGCCACCATTTTTAACATTTATACACATTGACTTATAATTTAAAAAACTGTGACAGCGCTATGTACTCCGCTTCTGTGGAAGAGGTTGCGACACAGTTTTGTCGCCTAGTATTCCATGTTATTGAACATTTTTCAAAAATTTTAAATAGATATCCTGTTGTACTTTTCCTATCAAGTTCATTGCTACCCCAATCGGCATCAACGTAGCCAATTAACACATTTTTATAGTCACTTTTAACATATGTTGATTTTAGTTCCAAAGTACCTTTTATATACCTTAACACCCTTTTTAAGCATTTCCACAGTTCTTTCGAATTCTTACTTTGATATCGACTCGAAAAGTTTATTGAAAAACACAGATCAGGTCTTGTCGATAACATCGCATACATTAAACAACCAATTAAATTTTTACAAGGTGCATCACAGCTTTCACCTGAATTTAAAGCATCATAATCTACTTTTAATGGTAAAGGTGTATCGATTGCTTTACAGTCAACCATGCCAAACTTTTGCAAAACATTTTTAAAATATGAAGTTTGATTTAATGAGATCATTTCCTGACTTCTTTCAATTGATATTCCGAGAAAAAATTTAATTTATTTCAAATCAGTCATTTTAAAACAACTACATAGATATCTTTTGAAAATTAGTATTGTCTCTTGATTTTTGTTACTATTAGAATGTCGTCTACATATAAAAGTAAATACATATTTTTAGTTACATGACCTCTGTCCAGATAATATAAACAATTATCAGCCAAAGAATTTTTAAAACCTCTTTCTTTCATTACTTTATCAAAACGTTCATACCAACAACGAGATGATTGTTTTAAACCATACAAAGATTTGTTTAGTTTACAAACTTGACCATTTCCTACCTCAATGCCTTCTGGAATTTGCATGTAAATTTGTTCATGCAAAATTTCGCTTAAGAATGCTGTCTTTACATCCATTTGATGTAATAAAAGATCAAATCGATTTGCAAATGCTAAAAGAAAATAAGTGGAAATTCTAGCTACAGGTGCAAAAATTTCATCATAATATATTGCATACTTTTGATTGAAACCTCGTGCTACTAGTCTAGCTTTGTACTTTGTGGGATTTCCGGATTCATCATTTTTTAATGTAAATACCCACTTGCAAGTTACAATATTTTTATTTAAGGGTTTTGGTACAATTATCCACGTATTATTTATCTGAAGTAATTCAAGCTCATCCTTTATAGCCAACTCCCACTGAGTTCGATCTTCCCTTTCTTTAATTTCTTGGACATTTTTAGGGACTGCATAGATTACAGCTTGAGTACATGCTGAATATGTATCAAACTCGTCTTCAAGATATTCTTTATAAGAAAGTTGAGGACGATTTTTGAGTCCATCACTCCTTCTTATTTCATTTTGTTTTTGATCCTTTTCTTGTAATCTGGCTTCCGGTAATAGAGATTTGCTACATTCAGGAATTTTTACGTTTTCTTCTGTGTTTTTATTACTACAGTTCTCGTCATTAGTTTTCCGAGTTTGTGTAAGGTTAACCCTTTCAGATAACTGTGGTCAAGAAACTTTAAAATTTGTTTAATCAAAAATGACGTCACGTGCTACTTGAAAATTTTCAGTTTCAGTGTTCCAGATTTTGTACCCATTTGGTTCATATCCGACAAGAATTCCTTTGACTGACCTATCGTCAAATTTACTACTTCTTGTTTTCAAGTGGATATAAGTGGTAGAACCAAACACTCTTAAATGACTCAGTCTGGGCCTTTTATTATGCCACAGTTCATACGGGGTTTTCGTACTTTTAACAGCTTTAGTTGGTGTTAAATTTATTAAATAAGTTGCTGTTAAAACAGCCTCACCCCAAAACTGTTTATCTAAGTTTGCACCGTTAATCATTGCACGTGCTTTCTCAGTAATCGTTCGATTCATGCGTTCAGCTAACCCGTTTTGTTGAGGAGTGTAAGGTACAGTAAAATGGAACATTATCCCTTTTTCTGAGCAAAACTCTTTGAAGCCATTATTTACATATTCACGTCCATTGTCGCAATACAGATTAACCATTTTTAAATTGAAATGTTATTCACTTTTTGCCACAAAATCTTTAAACGCATTTAAAACATCTGATTTAAAGACCAATAAATATGTGACTGTATAATGAGTGAAATCATCAATAAAGGTTAAAAAATAATTTTTATTGTCAATGGAGGGCGGTGTAATTGGCCCACAAACATCTGTATGGACAATGAACAGTGGTCTTGTAACATGATCTTTATTTTTTGTTTTATTAAAAGGAAGTCGCGTTTGCTTACCAAAAATACAGGGTTCGCAAATTTCATCACTAGGCTTAACGTCTTCAAGGTCAAAAACATCTTCAAATAATTTTTGATGTTTTATTTCATCAAATTTAGAATTACTAATATGACCAAGACGTTCATGCCATAGTTTGAAATTATTAGCTTTGCTAATATTTATATGACTCTCCTTTTTAATATTCTTATTTATTTTAAATAATACACCAAATAAATCATTATAAGGCTTACCCATTAAAATGGTTTCGTTTTTATCATTCTGAACCGTTACCCCATCTGGATCGAAAATTATTCTCATCCCCTTGTTCTGCATACGGCGGACTGATACCAGGTTGAACGCTGCATCCGGGGCATAGAGCACGTCTTCCAAAATTCCTGTTTTTCCCAGATTTGTTGTCACTAAAACGGTTCCCCGCTTAATTCCAGTTATTGATTGTCCGGTTTTGGCTACAGAAATCTGCATTGGCGATGATAATGTGTAGCAATCAGTGAAAATGTCCTCTCTTTTAGTAATATGATGAGTTGCTCCCGAATCAAGAATGAATAATATCTCATTTCCGTTGGTAGAACTGTTTGGATGTGGATGACCCATCATAAACGCGAAACCATCAGCATTAGCAACATTTGTTTGTACCGTTGTCAAATTCCGTGAGCAGTTCTGTTGTTGAATCATTTGTTTAGAATAAAAACAATCCGGTTTCTTATGGTTGTTACGTCCACAATGATCACATTTTATTTTTGAAAATTTGTATGGAGATTTATCGTTCTTCTTTTGTGAAATAAAATTTGATTGAGGTTGCTTCTTAAAACCTTTCTTCCGTGGTCTCCACTTCTTCTGTGTTGTTTTAGTTGCGCTTGTCTCTGATGTTGAGGGAGTTTCACCTGCGTGCGAAACTTTAAGACTAGTGGTTTGATCTTCTTTCCTTATTTTGACTTCATGGTCCAATAGTCGAGTTTTAACAAAAACAGGGGTTAAATTATCATCACCCAAAGTTTCAAGTGCAGTCGCGATGCCATCATAAGTACTAGGCAAAGTCATCAACAAATGGGAGATTTGATCCATTTCATCAAGTGAAGCTCCTGCTGCTATCAAATCAGAGATGATTGAATCAAATTTATTCAAATGTTGTAGCAGTGTTACTTCGCCCTGCACAGGGACGGATTGGCAATGCGGGAATTCGGGAAAAATCCCGGTGGGCCGGTCATCATGTGGGCCGGTTCATTAAGTCAAGAACACACTGATGCTTTCAATAAGGGGTGACTAGGCCGCTTTTACGGTTGTGAGGGCCCCACGGTCGCTTTCCAAGTGGTTATCATTTTGATAAACAAAAAATTGTCTTCATTCCTGGCTTATGGAAATACCCACCATTTTTGTTCAATATTAAAAAATATATAAACGTTCATATAAGGAAAACTCCATGTTCGTTTTACGTGGGCTGAATTCACCTTTTTTGGAGTACTTTTGTTTAAAATTAATTTTTTTGTTCAATATTCATAAATGTATTTAAAAATTTATCTCTTTGGTGGAAAAGTGAGATATTTTGTTGAAAATTCGTTTTTACTTCAACAGAAAATTTCATTTTTTTTCAAACTAAAAATGTAATCATTCCAGTCGAATATTCCAAAATTTTAGTCAAAAATTCATCCTTTTAGTTTAACATAATACAAAACTTAAAATTTAGCCATTCAATTTCAGGTTGAAAAATTATCATTTTTTAGTTGAAAATTCATCACTTTGACTGAAAATTTGTTTTTTTTTTCTGGAAAATTAATTTTCCAAACTGGAAAAATTCAACTATTTTGTTGAGAATTTGTCTTTTTTACTTGAGATTTGATCTATTTTCTTCGAACGATGTATTTTTTGTAGGAAATTATTCTTTATGTTTCAAAATTAATCTTATTGTTTGAAACTATTTTGTATATGATTCGTTTTCTTATATGGGGTAAAATTTCCCAAGTCGACTGTCCCGAAGAATAAGTCACTAACAAAGTTTTCCGTATACAGAGTGTATCAACTATATTTTACTTCGCTAGAGTGTCGTATCTCTATGTATTTTTAAATGGAGATACGACACGCTAGCCAAGCATAATGTAGTTGATACGCTCTGTTTTCGGAAAAATTGGTTAGTGACTTATTCTTCGGGACAGTCGAAGTGTCCCCGCCTAAAATTTTGTTGTCGCCTATCTTATTCAGACTCCGCCAGATTGTAGTGCTAGTGGACCTCTTCACATTCTGTAAAGGGGGCGCACCTAGTATAACGGGTTGTCAAGATACAGGGGACCGAATTTTCGACGATTCACCCCGACTGCTAACCTTCAATTGTACATAACTCCTGTTACAGTTATTCAATTTAATTTTTTTATGCGGATTTTAGAAAGGTATTTTAACAAGGTTTACAACAAAAATAACCAAGGAACAATAAAAAAATTATTTCACCTTGATTTTTCATTTTCAATAAGATTTTTGTGATTTTATCCCAATGCGGCACTTTTAAAATTTTTTTAGTTAGGCTAGAAAAAAAGCTTGATTTTTTCTCTTGCGAAACACCCCAGAACGAAAATGGGATGGAAAGTATTGGTGGAGTTGTAGAAGGTCATAAGAGCGTGGGTGCCCCGCGCCAACGAGCCACGGCGCTGCTAGGCACGCTGTAGTGACTCAGTTGTTTTAATAATTGATAAAAATTATGTTTCTGCTTACAAGTAACAAAAATCAGGTCACGATCTATACAACTGTCATCTATTACAAAGAGGTTAATGAATTAAAACATCGCATTCTAGCTCTTTTATCCGACAACCTAAATCACGAAACAATATCTGTTTACGAATTTCAGAAAGTTATAACCAAATACCTAAAAGATAATTTCAAACCAAAAAAAATTATTTACTCTACCGACGGTGCAGCACAACATTTTGAAAATAAGTACAATTTTGCAAATCTGCTATATCATGAAGCAGACTTCGATATTCAGACGGAATGGCACTTTCACGCGACTGCACATGGAAAAGGACTATGTGATGGAATTGGGGGCAATTTGAAAAGACTCGCCGCACGTGCAAGTCTCCAGGCATTGTCTCAGAATCAGATTTTGACTGCTGATGCTCTATATCAATGGGCTGAAAAACTTGCCTGAAACGGTAATATTTTTCATTTCCAAAGAAAATCATGCCGCCACTGCCGAAAACCTTAAAACTCGATTCGACTCTGCAAAGAATGTGCCAAGGACACAAAAATACTATCACTTTGTACCCTCTTCAGAATCGACTCTAATTTTGAAGAAGTATTCGTCATCTCCATAGTATGACATTTTCCCGAAGAGAAAAATCGCAAAGAGATCGCGAAGAGAAGATCAAAGTGAACGTTAAGCTGAACAAAAAATCACTTTTTAAGTAACACAGTGAGAGGCAAGGGGACTCACACTAAAAAGCACCCCAAAACGTGAGAGGCAAGGGACTCACATAAAAAAAGCACCCCAAAACGTGAGAGGCAAGGGGATTCACATAAAAAAAGCACCCCGAAATGTGAAAGACAAGGAGAATCACGTCAAAAATTGTTAAAGGCGAAGAGATTAACACCAAAAAAACTCACCAAAACGTGGCATACAAGACGACTTATTAAAAACCATCTCGAAATGTAACAGATAAGCAGAACCATCCAACAAAATCGTTAATGATTTTATTACTAACTATCGTTTTCCTACAATGGAACCAGTTGAAAATTTTAATTAAGAAAATATGTAAATCGTTCTCCAGCTACATGAAAGTAAGGATAAAATGAAATATTCGTTACATGTTAACTGAAAAATCATTTTTATCAATTATTAAAACAACTGAGTCACTACAGCACGCCTAGTAGCGCCGTGGCTCGTTGGCGCGGGGCACCCGCGCTCTTATGACCTTCTACAACTCAACCAATACTTTCCATCTCATTTTCGTTCTGGGGTGTTTTTCAAGAGAAAAAATCAAGCTTTTTTTCTAGCCTAACTAAAAAAATATTAAAAATGCCGCATTGGGAGGAAATCACAAAAATGTTTTTTAAAATGAAAAATCAAGGTGAAATAATTTTTTTATTGTTCATTGGTTATTTTTGTTGTAAACCTTGTTAAAATACCTTTCTAAAACCCGCATAAAAAAGTTAAATTGGATAACTGTAACAGGAGTTATGTACAATTGAAGGTTAGCAGTCGGGGTGAATCGTCGAAAATTCGGGCCCCTGTATCTTGACAACCCGTTATACTAGGTGCGCCCCCTTTACAGAATATAAAGAGGTTCACTAGCACTACACTCTGGCGGAGTTCGAATAAGATAGGCGACAACAAAATTTTAGGCGGGGACACTTGGGAAACTTTACCCAATATTAAAAATTAATTTTTTTCAAAGAAAGTTTAAATGTTTGATTTTTGGTAAAAGTTGATATTCTTAGTTTAAAAAAATCAACTATTTGGTTAAAAATGTATTTGTTTCATTGAAAATTCGTCTTTTTTAGTAGAAAATTAATCTGTTTGGTCGGAAATGTATCTTTTTGATTGAAATTTATGAAAATACTGTGGAATTATAATAGACTAAAATATAAACTAAGTGCAAAATAGATTAATATTGTTTTGATTATCTATGAAACCAGTCTTTCCTTCTTCATAAAAATATCAGTGAGAATTTTTTAACTCCATCTTTACTATTGTCACAATAATATTTTAAACGTATAGTGTCTTTGAATAAACCGCCAGACGTCAGCTGCGCCACACCACGGTCTTCGCCGTGTTACGAGCGACTAAAGGCTCGCTCGTTCGTTACTAGAGGGCAATATGAATAATTTGCGGGAAAAGGAAAACCTACAAATTTGAAATTATATATTAGAACATTGGGAATTAATATTTATAATCTCAGATCGCAGGAAATTAGGTCAGCAATAGCTTTAGAATTTTTATGTACGATTCACTACTCATGGGTTAAGAACTTGATATTGTAAGTCAGTATTTAATCATGTTTAGTTTTAAGATAAGGTGAAGTCCGGATGTTAGGTTTATACTAAGGTATCGACTAAAAGAAACCAAATGCTAACGATAAACGAAAGAGCCAACGAAGATATTAATTGGCACCGAACTTTTGCGTATGTTTACTTTAACTGGTGACAGCGGCTTTCTGAGCGACATATTTTCACTATGTGCTTCTCAGAATTTACATCGAGATTGTGAGATCACCATGGTTCAATCGTAGAGGACTAGAGGGGTTCGATTTGGGGATCATTACGAAGAGTGGCGGGAATGACGTATGTTAATGATGTGATATGATTGGCTGAAAGAGTGGTGAGCTGCCTGCGTGAGTGAAAAAGAGAAAAGAGTAGGGTGAGCGAACAGAGAGTTTGGAATATCGTGACGCGGCGAATGAGAGGATGAGAGCAGAATAACTCTTGATTTCTTTAGAGTAGGCACTTGTCGAGCCGCCTCTGAGTAAAAGTCTTTTAGATTTGTCTTATTTTGTTAATCCGGACGTAGCCTAACTTTGATTCCAAAAATATATACAACAGAAATTGTTTTACTTCAATTCAATGTTTCTTCATTCACGATGACATTTTCTTTTGCCTTCATTATTATCATTTTAAATTTCCCGGTTCCACTTTAGTGGTTTACAATCCATTGAACTCACCAATGAGACAACGATCTGAGAGAACGAGGATTTCGGCCTGTTACAATTGGGGGCTCGTCCGGGATCGGATTGACCGGATAAAATTCAAAATTTCACAAATATAAAATTTCGCTATCGCGCCGCGTAAAAGCTTCGTGAATCAATCCTGTAAAAGTGTGAACTATAAACTGTTATTATCTGGATCTGGAAGTGTCAAGTATCTCAATGCATAGTGAGAGATTGCTATAATATAAATAGTTCATACATCATTGAAGTATTTGAAGTCGTGAAAGACTGGAAGAAATCAATGTTCATATTTTCCCAAAATTATTGAAGAAATTTGCAACATATTTTTCTATTTGATTCATCATTTCCGGAGCTGGGTCATCGCAGGAGCAGCGGTTCACCTTCCTGGATCATCGCGGGAGCAGCGGTTTCGTTTATCCTTGGGTCATCGTGGGAGCAGCGGTACATTCTTCTAGAGTTTTGCACACTGAAAATGTTTCCCTGTGCACTGTTAAGCCTCGTTGGACCATCAAAGGAATAAGAGAAGATTTGTGTAAATTTAGTGCGCGGAGTGAAAAATTTAAATGGTCATTTCCAAGGTGCTTGTGGTGATTTGTGAAGCGTAAAACGTTAATGTCATCATTGACAAGTATGAATCTCTGTAAGGTTTGAATAATTATGAGAGAATAATTTTTAAACTAGATTACAAGCTGGCTGTTGCTTATTTTGGAGGTTATTTGGCATGCTTTAAGGCTTATTTCATATAATTATTTTTAAATTCCTTTGATATCCAGTCTTAAAATTCGAAGAGAAAAATTTGTAGTATTTGTATTTGTATTTATTCATGTAAAGGTAATACATATTAAAATTAAAATGTGACGGCGATCGATTTGACGATTGAAATAAATAATAGGTATTAACAAAGGTAAAAAACTAAACTAGAATACAACAAGAATTGTATCTAGGCTATCAACAGCAGCAGTGTTTAGCAGTGTGTAGTGTTTAGAAGAAAAGGATACTATTTTGGAAAATTAAGATTGATTAAATCCAAATAATTATTAAAATGAGTGGTACCAATAATGAGCAGCAGCCGGATCTTCAAGATCAGGGCGTGCAAAATAACAATGCCGAAGTGAATGCTCTTGATTTGTCATTATCAAATAGCTCACGATCAGTGCAAACTACGGAACATGCGAATAATATTGAACTTCCTGCAGCAAATGGTTCACTATCAGTTTTAAGCGCGGAAAATGTGAATAATGGTGGGCAAAGTTTTTCCTGGCGATCTGAGAATGTAGGTAATTCTAATTTGTTTGTCAGAAATTATCCACATTATAATGTTCCAGCAACGTACTCTTTAATGAAATAAAGGGAAGAGTTTCAAGGTTCAGAGAAATGCGCCAAATGGAACGGTGCTTGCAAGAAACCGCGGGGAATAATGAACGTAGATCTTCAAGTTTTCCAGAATGTAACCTTCCAGTAAAGTAAGAGGGAGCGATGTAACAGCCCTTAAAGTTTTAATTGATGTAATTCCAGAATTTACAGGTAAAAATATTTCTATTCAAACTTTTACACGCGAATGCAGGTCTGCTCTCCAAAGCATAGATCTTAATCTCAGGTCGATATTCGTGAAGTTATTAAAACCTAAAATTAAAAGAGAAGCTAATATATATTTACAAAATAGACAGTTTGATTCTCTAGAAGAACTCGTGGCTATTTTAGAAACAGCTTTCGGAACTCCTAAGACTTTATTTCAAATTCAATCCGAAGTATCACAGTTGAAACAAAATTCTGGGGAATCAATCCTTGCCTACGCTGCCAGAGCAATGGATTTATTTTGTTTTGATTTGCTGGAGGGAGGGGTGACTGGTGAGCACAGAAACACTGCCGGAAGTCGAGGGTGACGGGCTGCAATAAACAAGAGGCGCCAAATGTAGTTAAGATCACTGGTTTATTGGCTTCTCTCACTACACTCCACTACACGACAATATTGGGACCGATCTACCGCACGTCCGTGTTGGGTAACACACAGCGAGTAACTACACTACTACCGCGTGGCCACATACGCGCCGACACACGTCCGTTCGGGGCGAAGCATGAAGAGTAACTGGGGGAAGTAGTTGCGCAACAGTCGACGAGAGAAACCTCGACGGTCCTCAAGGACGCCCTCTCTTGGAGACGAGCCGAAAACCAAACATACCGCCCGCCTCGTTCCTTGAACGATTATCTGCTAGCCGCCCGCCGTTAGGCCGAATTTCTATGCTCTGATTCAACCGAAGTCGCTGATGTCGTCGCTTCGCGTTTAATAACACTCGCTCATTTATTCTGACTTGACGGTCATGAGAGGCACCGACTGGTGCGTGGGCCCCATGCCGCTTAGCAACCCCGGCTTATGCCGTGCTAAACTCAAAGGAAACCCACAAAAACCTTTGAGAAAGTTGCAAGTCGATTAATTTCAATTACAATCTTTAACCTTGTGTCTAGGAGTAATATTCGTATGATATAGTTTCGCATTAGAATGACGGGCGCGATATAACCGCAAGGATTAAACCATTTAACAAGGGTGTCGAAAATGGTGCGCTTAGTCGAACGATGCGAGTGAATCTCCGGGGAGTCAGATGAACCCAATCACTCTGCGGATCCCAGCAAACGCCGAGCTCGTTGGTGATGCCATCGTTGCAAAGTTGAAGTCGGGTCGAGCGAAGACGGTCTTGTTCTGGTAAATCTTCTAGCATCTCCGGTGGATTGACGCTCCATTTGTGGAGACGAAATCCGCCGACAAGCTGTTCCTGAAGCCGCTTCGCTTCTCGAAGGTCGTTGCATCCCGCCGATATGTCGTCGACAAAGCGATCTTCCAAAAGAACTCGGGTAGATGTCACAGCCAACTGTCGATAGTATGCGACGGGGTCATTCTCTCAAGCACTCAATAACAGTGCGTTGCAAATCGAGGTCTTGTTCGTTCACCGGAGTCTGCCGATGAATCAGGCAGGATTCAGCGCCGCAATCACGTTTGTGTCGTCTCCATCGAATTAGTACGTGGCTTGAGTTGATTTGCAGTCTGGGCCCAGGGAAGCGTGTCATTAAGACTGTAGTCAGTAGACGTAGGTGTTGGTGCGTTGAAGATTACTTCCAGGCGGCGATGACGATCTTTCCGTTGCCATGCTCCATGATGTGGTATGTAGTAAGTGGAGCGAGCTTGCGCGCGCAGCTCGGTCCGCAGGAACAAAGGGCAAGCGTCGGCTCGATGGTAGAAGATCGACAGCTCGCAAATGGCGGAACCGTGGGTCGGCGAGATTCAGTCCTTGCGATTGATTGTCGTCCTTGGAACTGTTGAGCAGGCAATGATTCCTGAAGAAAAAACTGTCGCGACAAGTGCCTCTGAGGACTAATTTACTGAGATCTCTGCTGAGTCATCGGGGGACCAGTCATCAGTTGTTCTTGCTGTGAGGCGAAAGGCTGTTGCTGAGTCGTCAGCTGAATCTGAGTGATCTGGGAGTTAATCTGTTGAGGCGACGCCCTCAGCGATTGCTGCTGAATTTGATATTGATTCCGAAGAGCGAAATTCTGCGAATGCTGCTGCTGTCCTATCCGGACATTAATCCTTTGGTTGAACTGTCGATTCTCCTGTTGGTTGATCTGGTCAGACTGTTGATTTGGTCGATTAGTCTGTTGATTCATCTGCTCTGCAGCTCCTGCATCTGACTCTGCAGGGGACTCTTCATCTGCATGATACTATCAGCCTAAGGCCCAGTTGCAAAACCTCCAATTTTCGTCCAAGCTCTTCGAGAATGAAAGCGCTGTGTCAGCGCCAACTGGCTCTCCGATGTTGTGAATAAACGAGCATGTGGTATGCCTGACTGTTGAGGGGTTGCTGAATGACTTGTACTGCCTGTGGCTGAGCAGCCATCGTTATAGTTGTTGTTCCACCCTGTGTGGATCCGACTTTGTGTAGTCCATGGACCGGCTGCTATTGTTCTTGGGCTGACTGCTGCTGAACCTGCGTTGATGCTCGTAGACTTGAGTGCGGGCGTTGACGGAAGCACTCTCGATGTCTGCGTAGAAGTTGATCCCTCGTGGTCCGCATCTGGAAACTGATGGGTGAGTCCTATACGATTCTCCTTGAACGCCGGTGCCTAGGTGTCCAATCAGCTGTGGGCTTGTCCAGGATTGTTGCGGCCCATCGTCGCTAAACGTCACTCAGCTCGACAATTGATGAAGCATTGCCTGTGGGGTCGAATGCCGCCCGCCAAATGCGCCATAATCAATGAACATAGGAAGAAAAGGCTGGAACGTATGTGCAATACGTGTGTGCTTGCATAGAAGTATAAAAATGGTGAATGTAAGAGGCTAATTAACAAAGACAGTGATAAGAGGATTTTCAAAGAATGTGGTAAGGAGGAAACGCTGTTTGACAAGTGAAAAGAAATTTGTTTAGATGGTTGGGTCATGTTGGGAGAATGAAGGGAGAACGACTCACGAAACATGTGTATTCAAGGAAAGTGAATGGCAGCGTATCCAGAGGCAGATCGCAGAAAGAATGGTGGAAATAAGTAAATGAGACTCTACGTCGGCAAGATATAAAAAGCCATAGAAACACAAGAGCATGCCTGAGAAGATGTATGGATTTCGAAGAGGCGGAAGTTGTATGCCAGAATAAGGATGTGTGGAGAGAAATGATTACGAACTGTGTTACGAAAAGTTTTAGTTGTGTGATTGACGCCTGAAACGAATGATCTTGGATACTAATGTGGCCTCGTGAAGAGCTTTGCTTATTGAACGTGATTGCAGTAAAGAGTGTCAATCTTACTATGGAATTATCAGTCAGTTTGTGTATTTCTGTGTGAACTGTGAGGCATGATGATTTTTGAAGCTCTTCGTTTGAAGTTATTGCTAGCGAGATTGATCAGCAATTGCGAGTTACACTGTTTCTGATTTTATTATAATAATAAAAATGGTGAATGACCAACACAGAAATAATATATGACTATGAATGAGACCCGAAATATGGTATACCAAATCGAAATTATACATCTACATAAACTTGTCCATAAAGAATAAAATGTGTAATAAGACAACAATCTACAATATGCATATACCTCCATAACACTTGTAATGTATATAGAACACAAATATCCCACAATAAATGTCTCGATAGTAGCACTATAATTTCTTTAAGAAAGAAAGAGATAGAGGCATGCATGGGAGAATTTTCGACTGAAACCAAACCAAAGAAAGAAGATCCAATTATGAATATGAATAGATACATGATATGTCAAGCATAGAAATGAACATCCACATAAAGCTATCCATGAAATGAAAGTAGATAATGAGATAGCAATATACAACCTATATGACGTTTATATATGCACACATGCCTCTCCAATATACACATACCCCTTGGTAAATATCTAAATAGTAGAGTTATAATTTCTTTAAGAAGGAAGGAGATATAGGTATGCGTAGTAGAATTTTCGACCGCGTGTGATCGAGGGAGTGAGAGTTCAAGCAGAGAAAAAGTGTAGAAGATTGGGTGAATTATAAAAGCTGCAGAAATCATGTAGTCGCATTAGTAAGGAAACCAAAGATATAGATCAACTGAACACAAAATTAACCAGAGAGGAATGTGGAAAATAGTCCAAGAATTTGTGACAGGACAGTCTAAAACAGTATAGATCAGGTGACATTTGTAGATGCTGAACAGAAGATTGAGCGAGAGATTGCCGAAAATTCACGGGATACCGCATAGGAAGTGCTCAAGAAATTATTGAATCAATGCGTAACAGTAATTCCGTGAACTTAAATTGAACAGGTTATGAAATGAATGATTTGAACAAAGAAACACATCAGCTCTTGATGAAATAATAAGTAAGATGGCAGATAAGGAAGGGGGCGAGAATGGAATAGATGCATCTATGTTCACAAAACGCCATATACAATTCCAATTGTAACAGTAATAATATTAAGACTACTAAAACAATAAAATCAATAAGGGAGGAATAAGAGGGAAGAGGAGGTAGTGAAGTATCTGCAACGCGTTTTGCGTGCGTAGAAGTATGGAAATGGCGAATTATCAATAAAGAAGTAGTGTATAACTCCGAATATGATATGTGATATGTGATGTGCGATATGCGATATGCGATATGCGATATGCGATAGGCGATATGCGATATGCGATATGCGACATGAGGAATGCTCTCGACCGTGAGTGGGAGATTGCGCGGGAGAGAGAAAGAGATAGCTATGCGTAGGACAGATTCGATCGCCTCTCCCGCCTCTCGCGTGACATAAGTGATGCTCTCGACCGTGAGTGGGAGATTGCGCGGGAGAGAGGCAGAGATCTGTGCGTAAAATAGATTCGACCGCCTCTCCCGCGATATGAGTTATGCTCTCGACCGTGAGTGGGAGATTGTTCGGGAGAGAGGCAGATATCTGTGCGTAAAACAGATTCGACCGCCTCTCCCGCCCCTCGCTCTCACGTCCATTGCTCGTAACGAAGATGCGTGTAATTGCACTTACATGACGACGACTGTCGTCGACTCACGCTTGATGGATCCTGGTATCCGCTTCCACTGTCGGCTAGCCGAACTGCTCAGGCGGAAGTGCGTCGGGCTTGTAGTCGGAAAGCTGCAGGCTCGACTCTCGCTGACGACA
>CAKNXH010047491.1:0-12132 GCA_932178445.1 Andricus quercusramuli
CCCCAAGCCTCCGCGGCCCCCACTCTGGATCCGCGCCTGCGTCTAACTCGTCGTCCAGTTTGCGTCCCTGTGACCACTTCAGCTTTCCTGCTCGAGTATATAAAATAGCGTGCTTTTCTCCAAGGCGTTCTCCAGGAATCCTGCTTCCTTGTTAGGATCTCAAATGGGCGTCCCCACGAATTTTATTCACATAAGAACCAGCAGAGCAAAACCATTCCTTTAAAAATATTACTGAAATTACTTTCCGAGACTTATCAATAAATAAAAATCAGAGACTGATAACGGTTTTCACCCGGCACAATTAGCTTACCAGGTGAGACTCACCATCGAAACTCCTCATCCTCGTTCCCGGGGCCGTTATCAGTGTGACGTCCAAAATTTGTCACATGGTTTCAGGGATTTACAATCAATTAAAGGAACCCTGTTCCTCTCCATTACAACCTCTATTTTTATTATTTTACATTTTTGCTCATCAATTATAATTTACTTTACAGAAAATTTATATATCATATTCTAATCGACAGCTGTCGACATATATTTTTTTAAATCACTATTGATTTTTTTAAATTTCAAATTCTACTGCAAAAATGACGGATAAGAAATTCGTGACTATTCCTTAAGTTGATTATTTTACACTTTTTTGAATTTATCCATATTTATCCCTTGATGATGGCATAGTGTTTTTAGAGTTTCATAAGTGTAATCCCAATGAGAAATTTACAACTGGCGCAGCAATGGCTCAGTACTGGCCAGAGTTCGACAGCATTGGCGTGGTGCTAGTAGCCAATACTGGCGTCGATGTGGCGTAGTCTTGGGATGATAACGCTCTTTAGTACTGATTGCCAGTTTTGGAGCTGTACTAAAATGCTGTACTGGGCATGAGTATTGGCGCAGTAATGACTATAAGTACTGTGATTTAGTACTGGAGCAGTCGTGTGTATAATTACTAATGAAGTACTGGAAGTAAGTCTTAACACAGTACGGCAAATGACTACTGTCAAAGAAGCCGGAGGAGTACTGGGCACCAGTATTGGTGATGTACTGGCATGAGGCAGAAATAATAATGATGTTCAGTACAGACTACCAGTATTGCCACTGCATTAGCGGCATTCGCGATTTCCAGCTTTGCTTTCAGACATGAAGAGGCATTTTATCGAAATAAAAAAAATTTGTTTAAATTTAAGTAAGTTTCATTTGTAAAATAGATAAACTGAATACATATTCATACATATTTTAATTATTAGAGAAGAAAATAAACGGCATTTTCATTTTGAAGGCGTTAACATTCTAAATTACAAAAAAGTTCATATCCAAAATTTGTTTGCTGTAAAATATTAAAAAAAAATGTATCTGTCTGAATCCCTGAGGAGCCTTGAAAAGGGAAAAACGTTCCACATATTTAAAATAACACCTGTTCTTTAACAAATGGTGTTATTTTAATTTTTTTTATGATACATCCATGATTTCAGCCCTTTTCGATGCCTATGAAGCGGGGCTAAATCTCTACTTTTTACAAACTGAAAAGTGACGTCCGCAATTAATTTATTATTTATGCCGTTTCTTATAGTCTCTTCTACGCCAGTAACATGCCAGTGCTCCGCCGAGATCTGGCAGAAAGACATGGGACACCAGTTCGCCATATGTTAAAATTTGTACGACACCAGTACCATGCCAGTACTCCACCGAGATCCAGCAAAAAACATCGGACAACAGTTCGCCTTTTGTTAAAATTTGTACGACACCAGTTATCGCGCCATTACTCCACCCAGGCCCGGGTCAAAATCACGGAACAATAGTTGGACGTTGCTTATAGTCTGAAATACGCCAATATCGTGACATTACTCTGCCCAGGTCTGGCAGATGATCATGAGCCAGTGGTTTACTGTTTGTTACAGTCATTTCTGTGCTCTAGACTGTGCCATTGTCGTGTCACCATTGCGCTTGAAGTTGGCATTAGCCCGTAGAACCAGGGCTGATTTTTGTTTAATACTGTACAGAATCCGTACTGGGTCGATACTGGTCTGCCGATATTGGAACTTATTGTTAGATTAGGCACAGTGCAGATCCAGTGTCAATATCCGTACTACGCCAGGATTTGCTAGTCAAGTGTTGGAACATTCCCGGGTAAAAATTATACGTATAGGATTGATCAATCATTGACTTTCGGAAGTGTAAAACATGTATGGTAAATGAGACGATCCCATACTTCAAGTATATTGAAACAGTATAGCTAAAGTCTAGCTCAAGTATAGCTAAAGTATATATGAATTATATGATATACTTCATCTATACTTAAGTATAGCTGAAGCATAGGATATACTTAATCTATACTTGAGTATGGCAAAAGTATCGCATACAATATATGTTCATTTATTTTTATAGATATCATAGCAACGGGATGAAACATAATAAATCGTCAATTACAGATCGTCCACCAATTGAAAAATTTCGTGATTTGAATAATTTCTTGTGGAAAGTGTGCAAAGAATATTGTTCGCGAGTGTAATGAAGAAGCTAGTTAATAAATTCTTCCAGTTTTAAACAAATTCTTTTCATATTTATCTCACGAAATCCACTTCGGAGTTAAAATTCAACCGTTCATTTTTTCAACTAGATGGAGATTCCTTAATGCAAGAAGATGTATATAATAAGAAGCTTATATTCTTCTTATTATTTTCTATATGTGGGTAAGAGATCCAGTAATCTTTGATACCTAACCATAACATTATTATTGTATGAAAAAATTTGACTAACCCACATAACACGCAATGTTGCAGACATATTGCTGCAATATTTAATTGAAACATTGGCAACATTCCAAATGAATATTGCAGCAGCGTTCAAGCAACATGAAAATATCCGACTCAGGCAATATTTGTCTGAAATATTTCAGCAATATTTCAAGAGAATATTGAATCGGGCTTGCCGCATGTGTCTGCAAAGTGTCCGGGAAATATTGTCAAAATATTGTCTCTTAATTTTCAGTTATATTTCTGTGCAACGTTGCCGAAACATTTTTTCGAAAATGTCGTCTACATTTCAGCAAAACATTGCCTTCATTATCCTTAAAAGTTTCTACAGAACTTTACTCACATTTTTATAACGAATAACAAACAAAAAATAAAGTATACACTGTTTAAAAAATCTAAGTTGTTTGAAAACTAAAGGGCCCGAATGGAATAAGTAAAAATTCGCTGGAGTCTAATCAACTCCATTCTGACCATATGTTTGAGCAAAAATTCCGCCTTTTTCACCAGCGTAAAGAAATCAAGTAGAATTAACTTTTGCGTAAATGGCCTGACGAATGATCTCTTATTCCATGTCTCGGCCCTGTTGATCTTCTGCTTGCTTTCTTATCCCTAAAAGAGAATGCCGTTAATTGGTTTTGATACATTAAAAAAAAAGAAATTTACTAGCTTATCAGTTTTTATTAGTTTTCCGAATATTTCTTCACTTCAGAACATACCTACCACTTCAAAGTCGTCTCAACAAAAATTAAAGTGCATTAAATTCCCCGAAAAACTAAAAAAAAAAGGAATGTTTTTCATCTCATATAGTTTAGGAGATACAGCAGGATAGAGTGCGGAATTTTTTTGGATAAAATGTTTCATTTTTTCCCGTAAACGATACGAAATTTGCAAGAGGCACTTTTTGTAGAACTTTTCTAGATGTGTAATGTTATATCTGATCATTTCTTGTACCTTTCTCCGTTTTCGAAAAAAATGAAAAAATACGATTTTTTAAAATAATTTTTTTGAAATTGAAGCAGTGGTTTACCATGAGAATACATTGAAAAAGCAAGAATTTCCCCCGTGTGGAAATAGCCCCAGTTGGCCCTAATACAACATGATTTCTAGTCGGGGGCTGGTCGGGCCACTTTTTTTTCCGAAGAGCCCAGCTGGGATATGGTCGGGGGCTATCCGGTTATATTTTTATTCAAGAGCCCTGTCGGGCGACGGTCGGGGGCAAGTCAGGTATATTCTTATTTAGTGTCATAACCTATAACACTTACTAAGTAATCAAAATATCGAACAAACATTGCCCACTTAAAAAAATAAAATTAATTAAGCCATCTATGATTTATTTACGCTGCTATCTTACGAAATTAACAATAGTTTATATATATATATATATATATCATTTTTTGGTTTAATACAAGGCTTGAAATATGAAATAAAAAAAATAAAATGCAAGTTTCTCATTCAGAAAACAATATGGTAATTTTAAGTGACGACACAATTTTCACGGTTTGAAAGATACTAGGAAATCCTAACAACCCCGAAAGGTTGCAAGTCGAAGGCATTATTTGGGAAAGGTAGAAACCTATTTATAATTATCCTTGCCATTCAGGGAAGTTGCAAATGTGGGAGTTGATAAGATGTCCTTCCAATAGATCTGTCGTTTGTGAAATAACTTCAATTGATAATAAATTAGTGAGGTTATCTATTATAAAAGAAAACGGCATAAGGAAATTTTATGTTGTGGGAATGCTTCATTGGGTCACTGTAATTAATTTCTGAGATGTATCTAATATACTATATAAAATATAAAATATGAATAAAGTTAATGGGAAAATATTATTTCGCATTCACATGTTGTCGTAAATTTTATTGTTCTATTCTAGATCCTATTGTTATTGTACATTTGATGCAATTTGATGGAAAACTTTTTAATGCAATTCTTGGTCCACAATATTTCTAAATCTTGGATCTAGAAATATTAAAATGCTGGCATTTTGGAAATGCTAAAAATGTTATTTAAATTTTTATAAAAAAAAAATAATTGTATTTCAATGAATAAAAATAGCAATAAAATCATTATTAAAAATATTCATATAAGAGATTTAGTGATATTATGATTTTATGCATATTGTAAAAAATATTATTTCTGATTTTACAGTTTTAAGAAATATTTCTGAATGCAATTTTAATTAACGATCGAACAAATATGTTCATCTATTGAAATACAATTCATTATTCATAAAGATTAAAATAACATTTTCAGCATTTCAAAAATTCCCGCGAAATTTGACCACTAAAGTGCGTTGCTCGATGCATGTTCATTACAAAGTGGCGGATCATTGGGAGCACTGGATCACGTGATCACAGTGAAATTCTTTCAGTCCACAACTCCACAATTCCATGCTTGGATCACCCTTGTTTGTATTTCTTGTTAAAAATCACACTAGATTTCACTATCTGAACTTTGCAATGAGAGGCAAAAAGCAAATTTTAATAATATTTACTAACCTCAATAGTAACTCGTAGCTACTTGAAGAATTATAAAATATATTGGAATAAAAGTTAAAACTATTGCATTTATTGTAAGAGACATTTGAAGTATTTATTAACCTCTGTAGTAAAACTGCAAGTCTGCACTATTTACTAATTTTGGTAGGAGAAAATAGTAAATTTGTTGGATTAATATCTGTAGAAGATAACAGTATTTACAAAGTGCTGTAGTAAAATGATGCGCAGAGACCGTGCGCACCGAATTACTAACTGGTTAGCAAAATATGCTACAGTGGGAATAGTAAAAAAAATAAATACGTGTTGCTAACTTTCACACAAGCCTACCTACACACATGTTCTACATTTAACGCATAATTCACATTTATTTAAATTAAGAATTGACAACATTAGAAATTACATATATGTATATATTCTTAAAAGATAGTATTTTATATTATAAAGCTGAAACATAAAAATCGGGTTAGAAGAAAACGAAGGCTGGCGGGAATCGAACACGCGTCTCCGGGACAGCAGTCGGGCGATGATGATTAATATTCATGATATTTTTATAATTTTAAACAACAAAATTTTTAATGTAATTAAAATAAGTAAATTTTTTTTTAAATTACGTTTTCTTGCGGATTTTGCATTGAAACATAAATTAGATGTCATTTTCGCAACCTAAAAATATGATCGGCGATCGACACACGTCGGACGCACTTGGCCGCGCTCGGTCCAAGGCTCGATACTTTCTGCTAAATCAGTTAGTAATATTTGGGACCAAATTTAATAATTGGTATTAACCTTTGTTACAAAAAGTAGGAAATGTCCATAATACACATCGTGTTCCTACAGACAATAGTCATTTCTGCTACATATTTAGTAGATAGATAAACGTTTATTTTTCAGCCTGCTGGCCTTAAAAAATTGACTTGCTTACACATCCATTTTTTACAGAATTTTCTTAAAACTAACCCTTAAAAAACTAACATCCTTCCATTCCTTATCTCTAAGCCGCACGCTCGTATCGCCTTGCCTTCCTCGCTTCGCCTCGCTCGCATATCCCTACTTTTTCGCATTGCCTCGCTTGCCAACCTCTGTTATCGCTCTAATACCTACTACTTATCTACTATTTACAATATTTACATGTTACTTATATCTACTTTCTCTCCTATTTACAATCTTTCCTTCTCCACTCCTCTTCCTCCTTCCTTCTCTTCATCACCATCTTACCCAACACTCCCTTCACCCATGCTACTGCCCTTTTTTCCCCCTTTTCATGCAACAATACCTCCATGCTTATCTCACTTCTTTCTACCTCCACGCACTCCTCCAACCAGTGCTCCACTCTTGCATCCCCCTTTCCACACAGTTCACACATCCTCTTCTCTCGCGAGAGCCAGAACCTATTGAAGCCCTCCATGCACCCACAACTCATCCTCGCTATAAGCTCCTGACTTCCTTTCTCTCCTTTCTCACATAAATATTGCGCTCTTGCACTTGGCATAATCCACACATAGTTCCCGTTGAATCTTGACTCTCTTATTCTCTCTTCCCCTTCTGTCTTCTCTCTCTCCATGCCGTTTTGCTTAACCACGTCATAAACCTTCCTTCCTTCCTCGTGCATCCTTCTCACTTCATCCATCTGCAGTCCATTCATTCTAAAATACCTTTCCCTCTCAGCCTCCATCTTCCCACCCCCTCCCTTGTTCTCCTTTTCCCACCAACACGCCCTAACTAGCCTACTTCCCCCCTCTTCCAAAAATTTCTCCTCATATTTACACGCCCGGCTCCCTGCTAGAATTCCTACACTCGCTCTCCCCGTCTCCCTCCTGACAATATAATTAGGCGTGTTCCTTGCCAACATCGGATTTTACTACAGAAAATAGTAAGGATTGCTATTACCAAATAGGAAATCTTCTTATAAAAATAGTATAACTTATTATTTATGTATTAAAATGTCGAAATTTAAGCATTTTGCCCCCATTTGCTATCCGTTTTAGTAATTTTTCTAACCTAAAGTTTCTCAGTGTAGGAAAGAAGGGGTTTTAAGACGTTAAGGTTATGTTAACTTCTTCATTTGGAACGTAATAGGTGCTTATTACACAGTTTATTTGATTAATTTGACATTCCTACTTCGTCAACTTAAGGTTTTACTACTTACCTAAACAAATAAACAATTATTGTAATTCACTGTAGCTGAAAACTAATCTAAATCTTATATTACACAATTCGTCGCTATGTCTAACTTTTCGACTTTTGAATTGAACAATGCCGAGTTTATTTAGTTTATTATTGTATATTTCCATTAAATTTCTGTTTATCAAAAATGGATGGAACTTCATTGTTTTTAAGGATATAAATATGGCAGGGCAAAATTATGATTCTCACGTTTACCAATTGGTTGAGTTTATTGTTCGCGAGCCTCGAACCACAAAGAAAATCGACAAAATCCCTTCTGACTGGGTATCTTCTAACGAAAAAAAAAAAAAAAAAACAGGCAAAATTGTCACAAAGTTTATGCCTCCACCATATACAGAGGAGAGATGTGTTGTTTTTAAAAATCTGGTAAAAACTTTAGGCGATCCTTTAGATGACTGGCCAGAATATAATGTAATTATAAAAGGAGCTGGTAGTAAGTATAAAGAAAATTCCTAAATTTAGGAAATGAATTCTAAGTAGTTATAATATCTATTGTATTAATTCCTTCAGATTCTTTTATATTTACGCATGATAAATAAAAATACTTCAAACTGCTTTTAATATACATGTTATTCGGTCTGCTCACTAATGATGATTATCGAAAGGAATTCGTAGGTTACAATGATAAAAAGAATTTTTGTCATTAATTCACTAAAACGATAATGATTAAAAATATTAAGTAATAATTATAATAAATTTAAATTTAAAACATTTTACGCGAAGCCCAACTTCCTTCCTCAAACTTAACAAAACAAGAAAAAACAGCTATTAAAGAACTCAATCAGAATAAAGACAGCATAATATTACCCGCAGACAAAGGCAACACAACAGTAATTATGAATAAAGAAGACTATAACAACAAAATCATGGACCTTCTTACTGACGATACATATAACAAGCTTAAAAAAGACCCCACAAAAACAATAACCAGAAAAACACAAAGCCTCCTAAAAGACTCAAATCTTGACAGCGATACAATATTTAAATTAAAACCTACTAATCCTATCTCTCCAAAACTTTACGGACTTCCAAAAATTCACAAAAACAACATCCCGCTCAGACCGATCGTCAGCGCAATAAACTCTCCAACTTACAACCTAGCACGCTTTCTCGCCAAAAAACTTAAGCCTTTCACAGGAAACTCTATCACACACATCCAAAACTCTTTTGACTTCATCAGAAAAATACAACAAATTCACATTCAACCCCAAGACATCCTAGCAAGTTTCGACGTAGTATCTCTCTTTACAAAAGTACCAATCTCTGACACAATCGATATTATTAAATCATTTGCAAACTTCCCCTCCAATCTCACACCTTTAATAGAACACTGTCTCACTAATACCTATTTCTCTTTCAATAACCAATTCTACGAACAAACCTCAGGAGCAGCAATGGGATCTCCAATCTCACCTGTAATAGCCAACATTTTTATGGAAAATTTAGAAACTAAAATCTTTAACAAATCCAAGCTTAAACCGGAATTCTGGTGCCGTTACGTTGACGACACTTTTGTCATCTGGAGACACGGACTAGACGAACTAAACAAATTTTTCGATTTCATCAATCAAATACACCCTAATATCAAGTTCACTATGGAAATTGAACAAAACGGAAAATTACCTTTCTTGGACGTACTAGTTTATAAAAGATCTGATAACACATTAGGACATGAAGTTTACAGAAAACCCACGCATACAAACAGATACCTGCATGCCTCCTCCCACCACCACCCATCTCAAAAGCAATCGGTCATCAATTCCCTTGTATACAGAGCTGTCTCCATAACAGATAAAGATAACGTACAAAAAGAATTACAAAATGTTAAACAAATCCTAATACAAAACGATTACACAAACAAACAAATTAATAAAGCAATAAGAAAATACACTCAAGAAAATAAGTCAACACAACCTACTGAAGAAAGAGAGAGAAAAACAACCACCATCCTACCCTACATTCAAGGTATCACGGAACAAATAGGAAGAATTCTCAACAAACACAACATCCAAACTATATTTAAACCACCTGCAAAAATAGGACAACTTCTAAACAAACCTAAAGATAAGAAGGAACCTTTCAGTGATCCGGGAGTATATCAAATCCCTTGTTCTTGTGGTAAAGTCTATATTGGAGAAACCGGGAGGGCGGTAAGTCAACGTGTAAAGGAACATGAGAGTAAAGTTAGGCTAAAACATTTCACACAATCAGCAGTAGCTGAGCATCATATCGAAACAGGACATAGTATTTTATTTGACAAAACAACCGTCATTGCCAAAACCTACAATAAATTTCCAAGAAAACATAGAGAAGCAATCGAAATCTTGAAACACCCTAATAACATCAATAGGGACAATGGATATAATACCAATCCGATTTGGCTTTCCGTCCTCCCGGGTTTTTAAAAAAAAAAAGACTTGATTGGCCAATCAAGTTCAAGCAGTCCCCACCATGGGCGCTCTGGCCAATCACAGGCATCGTAGAGAATACATATATAAGAACAACATAACCTGAAACTTCAGTTTCAGGTCAGCCCTGAGGAAGTGAACTGCAATGTTTTATAGTTTCGCACACGATTGAAACCCGAAAAATCTTTAAATTTTGAATTCTAAAAAATTTTAAATTTAAATTTATTATAATGAATCATCGTGAAAGTATCAAATCTATTATTAAGTAATAATTAATTCCACAATGTTTTGTTTTAAGATGAAATCCTTGAACAAACCGTTTGACAGAACCAACATTGCTAGCCGCAGTATTACAAATATCTTAACCCTTTCAGTCACAGAAGCCTATATATAGGCTACCTGATACTTTTCTTCTCGTTATTTTTTTATATTCCATTAAAATTCCTGGAATTTTTCGCATTCTCAGTTACTTTAGTATTGAAAGAACATAAAGATATTGTTTAAATAATAAAATTCTATGATTCTAATTCCGAACAATTTTTTAATGTGAACAACTTCATTCTTTGATTGCTTACTAGGTAAAAATATCCAAAGAAACGTATTCTTTCATTGGCAGTATAAAATTTAATAGAATTTATATTTATAAACATCGTAAAATGAATTTTCTTGTTTCAATTTCTAAAATCTTATGTCCTCACAGAAGTGATTGCAGAGACACATAAAGATCTAAATGGAAAGTTTATTACGGAGTCGACTTTTTCAAGTTTACTAGGAAATGTCCTTAGTAAAGCTAGGGATTGGAAGGGAAATCGTAGGAAGAGACCTCGTCGTATGAACGATGGTGACGAGGAAGATATGTAGATATGTTTTAAGATTACTTTTACTTCATATTTATTACTTCAATTTTAAAGCTTCGTAAAAAAATTATTTCAGAGCTACAGAATTTTCATTTTTATTAACAAATAAACAAAAGAGAGTTTAAGAAAATCTTTTAAGAAATAAAATGGGCCTTTGAAAAAAGGTTTGATTGCTGCAACCAGAAATCAAATACTTCCAACCAAAATTCAATTGGAAGCACCCAATCTCTGGTCACGGCAGCCAAAAACTTTTTTCGAGTGTTGCAAATATTTACTATTATATATAATATCTATAAACTCATTCATCTTAATATTTAAGCGGGCTAGAGGACCGTTGAATCCTGATGGGGCAGTGGTCGGATAGCCCGATCGTAGACCGTCTGGGCTCCCCAGTCAGGGGCTGGATAAGCGAGCGTGACGGTTCTGGCCGGATCCCAGCCAGAAAGCCCGACCAAAGCCCGACTTAAAGCTGGGCTCCCCGACCAGCTCCCGACTTGAAGTTGGGCTCCCCGACCGTAGACTGGCTAGCCCCAGACTAAAATTTCCACACGAGCCGTGTCAAATAAACAGAGAAATTCGAGAACACCTGTCCTCGTTCAAAGAATATTGAATTTTGAAAAGAAATTATGTCAATTTTTGAAAATTTGCGGGTAATCTTTGAATGATTGTGAAAAATGAAAAATAAAAATTTGTTCACTAAACTTTGAAATAAGTATTTGTCTCTTTTCACAATGGAATAATCTATCCAGATACCAAATGATTCTGACACTTATATTATTTTACACTTTTAAATTTTTGAAACAAGGCTTTTTAAAAAAGATTAATGTAAGCATTAAATAAAATTAAACTAGTTAGATTAATGATGGTGTTTCAAGCGATGTTGTTTGTCTGAGTGATATAAAATTTATAATAATATAAAAGGTATTTTTATGACATACTTCAGACCAAATAAAAGGAGATAAGTTGTTGAATCCTTTATTGCACACTGTCAGTAGCCAACGTTTCGAAAACAAAATGTTTTCCTCATCAGGACGAAAAAAATTTTTTTTTGAAGTTCATCAACATCTTAAATCAAAATTTCGGTAGATTTCTATTCCTCTTCTTCATTGATATGTGAATATATGAAATAATTTTAGTTTTAGTTAATATTCAAGTAAATTTATTTTTTCTTATAATTTTTGAGGTCAAAAATTGTAATTGAAGTATTTACCTTGAAAGTCTTCATTTTCCAGTTAAATTTTGTTTATAATAATTGATGTCGTTTAAATTCTGAATATTTTCTAAAATTCAAGCTTTCATAAATAATAGTTTCGTTAATTTAGTTAAAATTGAATCAGAGACATAACAATCGTTATGCTCCATTTTTTCGAGAAGAAATAGAGAAAAAAGAGGAAGAGAAATCTTAACAAAGACAGAATTAGCATTGCCGTATCA
>CAKNXH010047493.1:1863-12818 GCA_932178445.1 Andricus quercusramuli
AAAGCTTGGGAAGCGGAATGGAAGGAGGGAAGTGAGGGAATTTGAAGGGAGTGTAAGTAAAAAGAGGAAGAGGGATGAGGAGTAAGAGATACTGGAAGGGGCAGAAAGTGTGGCACAAATTAGGAAAGGAAAGTTAGAAGTTAAGGATTCCGAAGTGCAGAACGGAAAGTAGGTCATGGGAGGGAAGCGAGGAGAGGGTGGGGAAGCAAGGAGAGGGGGGAAGGAAAACAATTAATTTGATTAGACGGGAAAGTATGGGCAGGGAGGGGAGCTGAGGAGAGTGGGCGTAGGTTTCTTCTTTAGGGTTTATTAGCGACGGGCAGAAACCCCTATAGTGTTGGTCAGTTGTGCGTTCGTCCATCGTTCTTCTTTCTAGAATTGTAGAGGTGAAGAGAAATAAGAGAAAGTAGGGAAAGGGAGAGAAGTGACACAAAGTAGAGGAAGGAAGGGGAAGTGAGGGGAAATAAGCAAAGGAAGGGGAAGCAAGAAAAGGGAGCAGCGGAAAGTAGGAGAAGTAAGGGAATGTGAAGGGAGTGAAAGTACATGAAAGCGAGGGAAAGTGAGGAAATGTGAAAGAAGAGAAAGTAATGGAATACGAAAGGATGAGTTGGGAGAAGTATAGAGGCAGTGATGGGAGGGAAAGTCATGTAAAGTAGGGGAAGTATGGAGAAGTATAGAAAAGTTTGAGAAAGTCAGAAAAAATAAAGGAAGGGACAAGAGAGGAAGTAGGCAAAGTAGAAAAAGGCATGGAAAACTTGAGAAGTGGAAGGGCAGGAGGGGAATGAGGACATTTGATGGGAGTGAAAGGAGAGTAGGATATGGAAGAGAAGTGAGGAGAAGGTAGGGTAGCAATGAGAGGGGCAGGGGGGGAATCAAGTTAGGGAATGGGACGGAAGAGGAGGGGAAATAGGGGGCAGTGAGTGGAAGTAAGAACAATGGAAGGAACAATTAATATAATTTGAAGGGAAAGTATGGGAAGGAAGAAGAACGGAGGGGACTGGACGTGGGTTTATTTTTCAGGGTTTAGTAGCCAAGGAAAAAAAACCTCATAGTATCGATCGGTTGTGCGTTTGCCCGCCATTCTCCTTCCTCGAGAAGGGTAAGAGCGGGTGAGAAGGTAAAGTGAGGGGAAGTAAGGGTATGGAGAAAGAGGGGAGGGTGAAAAATTAATATAATTTGAAGGGAAAGTATGGGAAGGAAGAAGAACTGAGGGGACTGGACGTGGGTTTCTTTTTCAGGGTTTAGTAGCCACGGGAAAAAAACCCTCATAGTATCGATCGGTTGTGCGTTCGTCCGCCATTCTCCTTCCTCGAATTAGGGAGGTGAGGATAAGTGTGGGAAAGTAGGGAAAGGGAGAGAAGTGACAGAAAGTAGTGGAAGGAAGGGGAAGCGAGGAAAAATACGCGAAGGAAAAGGGCGTAAAAGAAGGGAGCGGCAGGGAGTAGGGGAAGTGAGGAAATGTGAAGGGAGGGGACGTAAATGGAAGTGAGGGAAAGTAAGGGAATGTGAAAAGAGGGCAAGTGGTGAAATGTGAAGGGATAAATAGGAGCAAAAGGAGTAGTAGTAAGAGGGAATGTGATGAAAAGTATGGAAAATGTGGGAAGTATGGGAAAGTTCAAGAAAGTAGTGGAAAATAAGGGAAGGGACACAAGAAGAAGTAGGGGGTGTAGAAAAAGGTAGGAGAAGGTGAGAGAGGGGAATGGCGGGAAGTAGGAGAATTAAGGGAACGTGGAGGGAGGAAATGTGAATAGAAGTGACGGAAAGTGAGGGAATATGAAAGAAGGGGAAGTGGTGAAATATAAAGGGATGAGGAAGGGGAAGTAGAGGTAGTGGTGGCCGGGAAAGTGACAGAAAGTAGGGGAAATGTAGGAAAGCGTAGGAAAGTTTGAGAAATTAAGGGGCAATAAGAAAAGGGACACGAGAAGGAGTAGGGGAAGTAGAAAAAGTAGGAGAAGCTTAGGAGCTGAGAGAGAAGAAGGGGGAAGTAGGGGAATTTGAAGGAAGGGCAAGCAGAGGAAGAAAGGAGGATTAGAGCTAGAAGAAGGGATAGATAATAGGAGGTAATGGAAGGGGCAGTAGGTCAAAGTATTTAAGGGGGAGTAGGGCATGGAAGGCAACTGTTAAGAGGGTAAGGTGACAAGGGATAGGAGAATGAGGAACTTAGGGAATGCTACGGGAGGGAAAGTTGAAGAGAATGAGAGGAAGTGAGGGAATGGGAATGTACTATTTTTTTCCTACATATATAAGCGCATGAAATTATTGTACAGCAACACAAAGTAATTCCCGATGATAATTCTTATCGATTATTTTGAATATGTTACTTCAGCATTTTTCCTGGATTTTTCCAAAGCTTCAACTTAATGGAAGAAGTTAAAAATAATTGTTATCACAAAAAGGAGATAGTATCAATTTACGAAGCTGAAGGAACTTTTTAAAAGGTCGTTTTTTCCTCAGGAGGGAAAGTGGGGAGAAGTGAGAAAGGGGAAGTATGGGAATCGAGGGGATAGGAGGATAGTGACAAAAAGTAGAGGAAAAGGGGAACCAAGGGAAAGTATGGGAAGGGAGGGAAAGTAGGAGAAGAAAGGGCGAAAGAAATTGTAGGAAGGAAGGGAAAGCCAATGGAAGTACAAGAAGGTGAGGGAATGGGAGGGAAGAGGGGGTCATTTATGGCATTAGGAGGTATGAATGAGTGGCGAATACAGGAAGTAGTAAGAGTGGAATCAAGGATTGGGGAAGTAATGAAAGTACAAAAATTGTGAGAAAGTAGAGGAAGTGTGGGAAAGTGAGGAAAAGTAGGATAAGTAGGAGTAGGTAGGGGTGGCGATGTTGTTGCGTGAGGAAGTTATGAAAGAAAAATTAGGAGAAATAGAGCATGTCGTAGTAGGATAGACGGAGGACATAAGAGAGAAGTGATGAGAGAACAGATGCAGTGAGAGGAGCGCGTAAGTGGAGGAATGATGACAAGGGAAGGGGAGGGGAGATTAGGAGGGAGTGTGGAAATGAGAAAATGGTGAAGAAATGGAATTAGGGGGAAGTCAGGAGTTTCGAAGGTGGGAAAGTAGTTAGCGGTAAGGGGAAGTGAGAAAATGGTACAAGAGGAAAAAAGGTGATGAGAGGAGAAGTAGAGTGACCGAAGTTAGAAAAGGAATGTTTGGAAAAGTAGATGATGTTGAAATAGGGAAGGGGGTGAGGATATTAGAGGAAGGTAAGGGCAGGGAAGGGGAAGTAAGATGAGGGATTAGAGAAAGGGTGGGTAAAGAGCGAAAGAAGGACTAAGAAATGAGAGAAAGTAGAAGGTAGTGATAGGAAGTAAGTAAATGGGAATCAATGGGAAATGGGGGTAAGTGAGGGAATGGGAGGCAAGTAACTAGAAGGTGGGGTGCGTAGGGAAGGTTGGTGAAGTAGAGGACGATGGAAGGGGAAATAAGAGAGAGGAAATATGGGAAACGAGGGAAAGTGGAGGAAGTGGGAGAAGTAAGGGTGTTTGTGGAAGGGGAAGTAGGGACGGCAGAAGTTGGGGAAGTGAAGTGAGGTGAAGTAAAGGATGTGGAAGTAGGAAAAATAGGGTTGCGGGAGTAAGATGTGAAAGAGTATGTCAGATGAAGGGAAGGAAGTAATGTTAGGGAGGAATAGAGAAAGGGGTAGGGGAAGTCAGAAGAAGTCATAGGAGGGATGGGTGCGGAGCAGTATGAGGAAGTTAGAGAATAGGGTGGTGGAGCTGGTGAAGTAGGAGAGGGAATTTAGGAAGCGGGAAATTTGAACGACCTAATGAACGCTTTGACTATTTTTTTTTTAATTTTCATGATTTTAAACATAATAATTTTTTTCGTTCTTTATTCGGGGAAATTCAATTTTGAATGCTTACAGTTTATGTCTCTATAGGCAATCGTCATCACATAAATTTGGAATTTCTTATTTTGGGGACTTGAGATTGAAATTTTTTTTTTAGAGAATACATCGCTCTGAATAATAATGTATACGAATACATAAATAAGGTAAAATAAGTCAATATATTTTTGAAATAAAAGACACGGCAATTTTCCCTGGAAGAGAAATTTTTCTAGTTAACTTTTATGATGTAAGTTAGTACATTCGTCATATCTTTTTCCTTTAGTGCATATATGCGACTCTATAGCGAGGTTGCATTGCTCATAACTTTTTTAAAGCATAGTCAAGTTGATAAGAAAGTTTTTTCGCAACGCTGAGACAGAAATTTCAATTTCAAAAATACCCAAGGGGCTCTATCAGCTTTCACAAGAAGAAAGATATGTTTGCTTGAGTTCATAACAAGAGACTAAACTAAACTATTCAGACTTCGTACGTTTGAATGCCTCAGGCATCGCCTAAGAATATGACTATACCTTTAAATTATCTGCAGAAGACATAGTATTTTCTCAACTGGTATTAGCATATTAGTAGTTTTCTTTTTTTGTAAAAATTTCTCACGGTCAATGAAATTAAAAAATTAGAACTCTTCAAAATGAACATTTTTTTATTTACAGTAATCAAAACTGAACTGCAAATTGAAGCACTTAAATAGGACAGTTTTCTATTTTGAACTCTCACAATTGATGCTTAATAATGTTTAATTTAGAAATTTTGTATTCAAAAAATCAATAATTTACACCTGTGAAATTATGTCACTTTCCAATCAAGCAATTTTAAATTAAACACAATTAAACTGAAAAATTTAACTTAAATTATACAAATGCCAAATCTTCTTTTCGCTAGCTTAATAGAAATGTTGGAAGAATAAATTGGCCTCTTCTAATTCAGAAAAACAATTATTAAACAAAATTTCCGCTCTTCCAACTTAATAGGGATGTTCAAAAATTTGCATCTTCACATTCAGAAAAAATTGAGGACCAAAATAAAAAAACTAAATGAAAATGTGAGAAATAAAAAAATTCCCAATTTCAAGTCAGAATGAAATTTAAAAATGAAAATTCTTGCCTTTCACATAATGAAAATATTAATATTAAAAAATGATCTTTTCAAATTCAGAAAAAATGAACAAATTTTCGTCTCATTCGAGTCAATAAAAATAACAAGAACAAAAAGTGGCCACTTCCAATTCAGATAATATTGAAACCCAAATTTCTTCCTTTGCAACTCAATAAAAATCTCGAAAGTAAAGAATTATCCTCCTCCCAATTCATAAAACATTGGAAACCAAATTTTATTCATCCCGACTCTATACAAATCTTTAAAGTATAAAATGTCCCTCTGCCAATTCAACAAAAATTAAGAAGTTAAATTTCCGCGTTTAAAAGTCAATGAAAATGATGAAGAAACCAAATTTCCCCTCCTTTGGTTCAATAAAAAGAAACAAAGGTCCTCTTCCCATTCGAAAAAAAATTAAATACCAATATTTCGAGCATATCTTTTAAAATGAAAATTGTGAAATTCAATCGTTTTTTATACCCAAATTTTCTAAATTGAATATTTTCAAGACGCTTTAAATTATAAATTGTTCAATTGTTATTTTTACATGAAAATTCAAAACTTCAATGAATCTTAAAAACGTTGAAAATGGCATAATTAGAATTGTAACGTCAGGAACGAAATGCGATCTGGCCGCTTCAAACCAACCCCGGATTCGGATTCAGCGACCACAAAAACGTATAGAAATGTTTTTCTCGTCTGCTGGACAAGACCTTTTCTTTTTTTTTTCATTTCTTTTCCGTGTGCCTGTGCACACTGCATAGGCACGCGGAAATAAAAAAAAGTCCTGTCCACCAGACGAGAAAAACATTCTTATTCGTTTTTAGGGTCGCTAAATCTTAATCTGGGTTTGTTTTTACTCGTACAGATCGCACTTCTATGATATGATAAACGTTTATTTTTCAGCCTGCTGGCCTTAAAAAATTGACTTGCTTACACATCCATTTTTTACAGAATTTTCTTAAAACTAACCCTTAAAAACTAACATCCTTCCATTCCTTATCTCTAAGCCGCACGCTCGTATCGCCTTGCCTTCCTCGCTTCGCCTCGCTTCGCCTCGCTCGCATATCCCTACTTTTTCGCATTGCCTCGCTTGCCAACCTCTGTTATCGCTCTAATACCTACTACTTATCTACTATTTACAATATTTACATGTTACTTATATCTACTTTCTCTCCTATTTACAATCTTTCCTTCTCCACTCCTCTTTCTCCTTCCTTCTCTTCATCTCCATCTTACCCAACACTCCCTTCACCCATGCTACTGCCCTTTTTTCCCCCTTTTATGCAACAATACCTCCATGCTTATCTCACTTCTTTCCACCTCCACGCACTCCTCCAACCAGTGCTCCACTCTTGCATCCCCCTTTCCACACAGTTCACACATCCTCTTCTCTCGCGAGAGCCAGAACCTATTGAAGCCCTCCATGCACCCACACCTCATCCTCGCTATAAGCTCCTGACTTCCTTTCTCTCCTTTCTCACATAAATATTGCGCTCTTGCACTTGGCATAATCCACACATAGTTCCCGTTGAATCTTGACTCTCTTATTCTCTCTTCCCCTTCTGTCTTCTCTCTCTCCATGCCGTTTTGCTTAACCACGTCATAAACCTTCCTTCCTTCCTCGTGCATCCTTCTCACTTCATCCATCTGCAGTCCATTCATTCTAAAATACCTTTCCCTCTCAGCCTCCATCTTCCCACCCCCTCCCTTGTTCTCCTTTTCCCACCAACACGCCCTAACTAGCCTACTTCCCCCCTCTTCCAAAAATTTCTCCTCATATTTACACGCCCGGCTCCCTGCTAGAATTCCTACACTCGCTCTCCCCGTCTCCCTCCTGACAATATAATTAGGCGTGTTCCTTGCCAACCCCAGGGTCCACTTTACATACCTCTCCTGCGTTCTATTAACCTCTTCACTTTCCTTCCACCCCCACACTTCTACCCCATACAATAGCACACTCATCACTAGTGAATCAAACAATTTCATTCTCCTTCCAAAATCATCTGCGAATAACTTCTTTCCCAACCCCCACACCTGCCTCATCACTACATTTGCCCTCCTCACTCTCTCTTTTATGTGACCATCCACTCCACCATTCCTTCGAAACACGAAGCCCAAGTACACAAACTCTTTCACCTCCTGCACCTCCTTTCCCTTCCACTTCCACTCCCTTCCCTTATCCCTTCCCCCTCCTTTTCTGAACACCATAACCTTGGACTTTTCCACATTCAGCTCTAACCCCTTTTTATCCAGGTATCTTCTCAACCTCTTAATCATCTCCTTTAAGGCCTCCTCGCTGCTTGCCAGCAACACTATGTCATCTGCATACGCTAGTGACCAAATTCTAACCCCTCCTATCCTGACTCCTCCTACCACCCCGGCCTCCAGCTTACTTTCCATATCCGCAATTAAAATCGCAAAAAGCGTTGGGCTAAGTGGACACCCTTGCCTTAACCCCCTATCCATCCAGAATCCCTCCGAAATCCCCTCCCCTCCTCTTACCTTGTCTTTTGTCTCTTCATATATCTCCCTTACCCTTTCAATTAGGCCCCTCTCTACTCCCCTATCCTCCATCGCCTCCCACAACCTCCCCCTATCCACCGATGGAAACGCGCCTTTGAGATCCACAAAAAACGCGTACACTCTCGCCCCTTTCTTCGCTAATTCTCTATCTACCACGTGCTGCAGCACGTAAATATTGTCGATAGTACTCCTACCCGCCCCAAATCCCGCCTGCGTCTCCGGCAATATTCCTTTCCCCTCAACATCCTTCCGCAGTCTCTCTGCCACCACCATCGCATATACTTTATACGCCGTATTCATTAGCGTAATCCCTCTATAATTTTCCTGCATATCTCTATCCCCTTTCTTATACAGTGGCACTATTAAGCCTTCTCTCCACCCTCCTGGGAATCCCTCACCCCTCCAAACTTTCTTCACTACCTCCTTCAGCCTCTCCCTAACCTCTTGTGTACTAAACAGCCATGCTTCGTTCTCTACCCCATCCAGCCCTGCTGCTTTTGACCTTTTCAACTTCCTTATCTGCTTCTCTATCTCCTCGTCATTCAACTCCTCAATCTCTGCCTCCCCCGTTCTTCTACTTCCCCCATCCGTCTTCCTTGAATCTGAGCCCTGGAACGATTCTTTAAAAAATTCCCTCCACTCCTCACTCCCTATCTTCTCGCTGACCCCCACCCTGCGCTTCCTAAACCTATTTATTATCTTCCAGACGTCCCCCTCCGTCTTAACATTTGCTAACTCCTCTTCCAGCTCTTTCTCCTTTTCCTGTTCTTTCTTCTTACACATCAATCTAAACCCCTTCCTCGTTTCTACGTACTCCTCCCTTCTCGCATTACCCTCTTTCCACTTCTTGTACTTCCTCTTCACCTTCCTTTTCATCTTTTTACATTCCCTATCCCACCATGGCTTCACCATTCCTTTCTTCTTCTTTCTGAATACCTTCTTTTGCACACACCCTTTCACGTTCTCTTTCAGATCCTCCCATATCTCTTCCACAGACTCCCCTCTAAAGCGTACCTTTCCTAGCCGCTCCTGATACTTCTCTATCGCCTCCCTCGTCCAGGTCACCCTCTCCCCTATCGAGACTTCTTCCCCGCCTTGTCTTCCTCCACCCTCACCTCTTATCCACAGACTTAATGGCTGATGGTCTGATTCCACCCTCCCCTCTACTGCGAATTTTTCCGTCTCCTCCCATCCTTGCATATTCATTACCACGTAATCTATCACCGATACCCCCACCTTACTTACATAAGTGTATTCTCCCTCTTCGTCCCCATTAGCCATACCATTCGCCACTGCCCACCCTCTATGCTCCATCCAGTCCCTTAGAATCTCTCCCTCCTTATTTATTATCCTATCCTTCGAATTCCTTTTGAAGCTCTCCCCTTCCCTGTAAAGGCCCCCTTCCCTTCCCATCCTCGCATTAAAATCCCCACCCAGTATCACCATACCCTCCTCTCTTTCGCCTAGCAATTCTTCCACCCTTTCTTTAATTCTTTCCATCCCATCCTTATTGTACACTGTCACAAACTTACACGGTATCCCTCCTATTTTTACTTCCCTCATTTGCACTCCCTCCCTCTCTTTCTCTCCATGAACTTCTTCCTCTAATCCATCTCTAACCCCCGTTATAATTCCCCCACTAGCCCTTCCTTTTTTCTTCACTCTGACCGCCTCCTGGAGTCTCCACTTGTACCCCCTTGGCAGTTTTGGCTCTATTCTGTCCCATTCCTTTCTTTCTACCCACGTCTCAACCAGTCCCACAACATCAAATTCTTGTACATACCTCCAGAACTCCTCATCCTTCTTCCTTATCCCTGCTACGTTCCAATACAACACCTTCAATCCTCCTCTATCCTGCATTACCCCCACCCCCCTACTGCCTACGAAACAAATTCCCCTGCACCTCCTTCAACACCTCTTTCTCCTCATCCCACACCCACATTTTCTCGTCTATTTTTATTTTTCTATATCCTACCTTCGCCGATCTCCCTTCACTCTTCTCCCTTCTAGCCCTGTCGTTCAGCATTCTCTGCAAATCCCTTTCCTTTCTCGTTAAATCGTGCAGATCGCACTTCTATAATAACCTCAAAAAAGTGAGAAAAATTCAACTTTCATCAGTTTTTTGAGGTTAGGAACGAAATCCTATCTCATCGAGTGAAACCCACTCCGGATTCGGATTCAGCGACCCCAAAAACGTATAAAATTGTTTGCCTCGTCTGGTGGACAAGACCTTTTTTTCGTGTGTCTGTGTCATAAACCTATCAACTTCAAATTATTCTGAAGGTGAAAATAGTTTATAAAGTTTTCGGAAGAAAAGTTTAATTTTCAATCCTAAAATCTGTCAGTTGTTTAATTTTGTAATTTCATTAATTTTCCGGCGAAACAAGAAAAAATCTGCCTTGGTCCGGATTTCAACCGGGAACGCCACTATTCACGAGTGAAACTTTAACCCACTACGCCACCGGGGCTTCAGCAGATAGTTTCTCGTTTCTGCTATATCCACAGGATGAAGCGGGTCTACATATTTGTAACCTGTGAAATTTCATTTCTTGATTCTAGTCTGAATAAATTCACCGAATCTGAATATAATTTATTACATAATGTTATTTCGTCGACCAGGGCAATAAATTAATTAATTTCTGATGTTATATGTTGCCGGTTACTGGTCAAGTAATTTCTGGAGAAACAAAGAAAAATCTGCCTTAGCCCGTTTTTCAACCGGGAGCGCCACTATTCACGAGTTGAGCGTTAACCCATTACGCCACCGGGGCTTTAGCAGATAGTTCCTCGTTTCTGCTATATCCACAGGATGATGCACGTCTGTATCTTTGTAACCTGTGAAGTTTTAGTAATTAATTCTAGTCTGAATAAATTCACCGAATCTAAATATAATCTGATAATTGGTGTTATTTTGTCCATTAGGGCAATTAATCAATTAATTTCTGATTTTAGATATTTCCGATTATTGGTCAAATAATTTCTGAAGAAACGAGAAAAAATCTACCTTGGTCCAGTTTTCAACCGGAAACGCCACCATTCACGAGTGGAGCGTTAACCAATCACGCCACCGGGGCTTTAGTAGATAGTTTCTCGTTTCTGCTATATCCACAGGATGACGCGGGTCTGCATCTTTTTATCCTGTGAAATTTCAGTGAGTAATTCTATTCTGAATAAATTCACCTAATCTGAATATAATTGGATAATTCATGTTATTTTGTCGTCGACGAAATTATTTGACCAGTGATCGGTAATATCTAGCATCAGAAATTGAATAATTGTGACATAATTGTGGCATAATTGGTTAACGCTCCACTTGTGAACAGGGGCGTTCCCGGTTAAAAATCGGGCCAAGGTAGGTTTCTCATCGTGTCTCCAGAAAATTATTTGACCAATAGTTGGCCATATCCAACTTAAGAAATTCATTAATTAATTACTCTGAGTTAACAAAATAACATCAATTATTCAATTATATTCAGATTCGGTAA
>CAKNXH010047497.1:0-22056 GCA_932178445.1 Andricus quercusramuli
TACTACACATTTAAATTTTTTTTAAAAATATTTTGGGGATGTAACAACGGGACTTGCAAAATATTGTGGAAAAAAATATTGTAAAAAAAACGTCTAAAATTCATAAATAATTTTTAAGATGAAAAATTCAAATTTTAAAATTGCCTCAAAACCTTAGAGATTTGTAGAAATTTTCAGAGGCATCTTAAGAAAATTTTTGTATTCTTTCAAAATTCTCAAAAAGCTTCTAAATTTTTTTTCGATGTATTCAAAAGTGTACGCTTGGTTTAAAAAAGAGTTTGAAAATTTTCAAATTTTAAATTATATCAACACCTATTCAAAACTTCTAAATATCTTTGGAAATAATTCAGTTTTCCCAAGAAAGCTTTTAATTGTCTTAAAATCTCAAAGATCCTGTTTCGTGTGTTTTGTTGATTTTTTTTTAATTGTGCAAAATTATAAAAACTACCTTGGAATATTCCAGAATCTTTTTTGAACAATTTTATTACAGTTTTTGAAATGCTTAAAAATGTTTTTGAATATTCGATTGAAATTGATTTTTCAAAATAAAAAATTATGCTGCAAACACGAACTGATTGATAAAAATATTTTGGTGTCAAAAATAATTTTTGTATTCTCAAAATATTTTTTTAAACTCTTTAATATTGTTTTTATAATATTTATGCATATTCAGGGTTAAACTATTTAAAAAAAAGGAATAGAAAAAAAAAGTTGTAAGTGTACGAGGAAGTGAACCCACGACGAGAGACTCTCCAGTCTGAAACCTAGACCATTGCTCCATAGAAGCTTGTTCGATTGACTTATAATTCGAACCGATAGTGATTGTGCACGAGTTAATTCCAACCTTTTTTCTCATAAACTGTTTTCTAATAAGTAAACGGTTTCAGCTTTCTTCATCTCGAATTACGCCCTCTTCGCTCACAAAAGATTTTTAAAATCCGTGTCACGCGCACTATATATATTCTGGGAAATCGGCGACTCTCAGAGTATACAGCCTTATCCTTGCATGCGGGGCTCTACAAGGATGGACGAACCCTTTCCCTAGCTGCTCGTGGGAACAACAATGACAACACCAAACATAGTTGTAGGAAGTGCGGTTCAAAACAATCGAACACGCAGGGCTCCCGACAATGGGTCGGACAACAATGCCGACTACCCTACAGTTGGGGGAGCCAATCAAGACGGAGTCAGTGCGATTGACCGGCGGAATCTTGTTACTTTTAAGTGGACGGATCAACTCAATGACATCCTGCTGGAGTGCTACGATGCCAGTATGGTCCCTGAACGAGAAGGTTACATGGCACGACTGCATGCTCTGTGGTGCGAGAAACACCCAGAGCTCTCAGACTTTTCGCAACAACGTCTGCGAAACCATGCCGAGAACCTTAGGAAAAGGGGTTATATAAGCGGAGTGCCTACTCAATCGCATCCAGAACAAGCCGGCAACAGAGAAAGAGAAGCGACACTGAGACCAACCGCGAACAGGCATCCAATAGAGGAAGAACGATGCTTCAGGACCCGGAGAAACATCAACATTCAGGTTTCTCCCAAGCCCAAAGATCTGACTGAATTGGATGATGAACTTCGTGGAGATTTTTCCGAAGAATCCGACCTCTGGACTATCAGTTGTGGTGTGTACAATGCAGCGAGAACTTTGGCAGATGCAAGCCGCAAAACAAAACCAACGGTTGATCATAAGACCAAAAGAAGAATGCATCAACTCAGTACAAAGATAGGCTGGGCTAGACAGTACGCATCCCGCATTCAGTGTGTGATTGACTACATAACATCTGGCAGGAATTTCACTGCCAAGGTTCGACGGTTCGCGCGGAACTGCGGATCCGTCATCACACAATCAACAAATCAAAGCTAATGACCATCAGACAGCATATTGTTGACAGAATACGAATACTATCTAATGCTAGGAGAAGTCTAGAGCGGAGAGAGAGGTGGGTTAGAGAAAATCAACAATTTTCATCTGATCCATCTAAACTCTTCCAAGACCCTATAATTACTGTCGACCATCCGCCCAAACCAGACGAGGTCGAAGCATTTTGGAGAGAAGTCTACGAGGTCCAACATCAACTTCAAGAAGACTGAAAGAACATAAATATTTTCAAGGAGCTGTGCACTGCCCTCATAACAGCTGAGGAGGAATGCTCACCTATCACTACCGAGGATGTGAAAAACGTATTAAGAGGCATGAAGAACTATTCGGCTCCAGGTCCAGATGGTATCAAGACCTTCTGGTGGAAAAAGTTTCCTTCAACCCACCAACATCTGGCCCGAATTTTCACCTCATATCTGATGTCGGAAGAGCCTATTTCGGAGCGGTTGGTGGAAGGGCGCACAGTACTTCTTCTAAAGATGGGCAACTTAGCTGACCCTAAGAATTACAGGCCAATAACTTGTCCGAACACACTGTATAAGATCTTCACAGCCATCGTAAATGATAGAATTCTTCGGACAATTGAACCTGTGAGGCGAGAGATGTATGAACAACGTGGCTCGAAGAAAGGCGTAGCAGGATGTCGGGAGAACCTGCTCATCGATAGATGTGTCTGTAAAGATGCAGCGTCCTATCAACGATCTCTATCGATGGCCTGGATAGATTACCGAAAAGCTTTTGATTCAACCTCCCATAGACTTATCATCTGTCTGTTGGAAAGCTTGAAGGTTCATCCACACATCGTGAGATGCATAGAGAGATTAATGCCGCTTTGGAAAACCAGATTTACCATATTATCTGGAAAATATCGTGTGATCACTAACAGTATCACCTTTCAGAGAGGTGTATTTCAGGGCGACACCATGAGCCCTCTCCTCTTTTGCCTCACATTATTGCCACTATCTCTCGCACTTCGCCATTCCGAAGGGTACCTCTGTGGCAAACCTGGAAATCGAAAGCATAAGGTAACTCATGTATTTTACATGGATGATCTTAAGCTCTATGCTAGAAATCAAGAAAAACTACATCTAGCTCTAAAAATTGTCACAGAGTACACTCAAGAGATTGGAATGGAGTTCGGGTTAGAGAAATGCGCCAAGGTTAATTTGAAGAAAGGAAAACTTAACGGCATCCTCGAAGATCCTGAACTCGTTGACAGAAGCGCTATACGACACCTTTGCGCTGGAGAGACCTATACATACCTGGGCGTGCCACAAAGCCGCATTCAGGACGTAACATCTATGAAGGATACTCTTCGATGCAGATATAAACGTCTCCTCCGACAGATATGGTCTTCCGAACTGTCGGCGAGGAACAAAGTAACTGCAACGAACATGCTTGCCGTCCCAGTAGTACTCTATTCATTTGGAGTAGTTCCATGGACGAAGGACGAGCTCAGATGCCTCGATATCGGGTCCCGAAAGGTTATGCACATGAACAAAAGCATGCACCTTAAGTCTTCTGTTCCACGACTTTACATCTCACGCCGTCAAGGTGGTCGTGGAATACTGAATCTTGAATGTCTTCACAACAGGATTATTCTGGGTACAGCACATATTGTCGCAAATGGACAAGATCCTCTTCTTAAAATGGTCAGAAAACACGAAGAAGTAGGCAAAGGGGCGTTTCTTTACAAAGCAGCGGAAGAGGCTGCTGAAACACTCGGCCTTGACTTCAATATCAGGGGTGAGCGAAATGCATCAAATCTTATCCATCTTAAATACTCACTCCTGAAGGCCCGGATTAAGAAAGCACAGGAGAAAAACTTCCGCGAAGAGCTCCTCGACAAGAAGATGCACGGCATCTTCCACAGAAATGTGGAAGATCAGTCGATGTCGTATGAGCTGACGTTTGCTTTCCTTAGATCACCCGGATTGAAGTCGGGCACAGAGGGCTTCATTTTGGCATGTCAAGATGGTGTCATTTCCACTCTAGCATACCTTCGCCACATTTTGAGCCAAGATATTCCCGATGATAGCTGCAGAGCGTGTCATGAACACCCTGAGCATCTAGGACACATACTATCTAGTTGTCCAGCTCATGCGGGAACAACCTACATCCAAAGGCACAATGCGGCACTGAGAGTGCTTTATTACCATCTCTGTCACTCTTACGGCATTAGCCCAAATACCTCTCCGCTGAACGCCCCTAGAGAAATAGAGTCAATTGTCGAAAATGAGAAGTGCCGCTTATATTGGAACTTCATATTCTCGACAATCGTTTCTGTTGCGCACTCGAGGCCTGACATGGTTTTTCTTGACTTCGAGAAACGAACCATGTTCGTTATCGAATTTTCGGCACCAGCGGACAAAAACGTCACAGCGAAGGAGAAAGAAAAGAAAGAAAGGTAACCTTATGAGGGAGTTGCGACGGTTATACCCGGAATATTCTGTTAGGCTAATCGTCCTGATCATTGGCGCTCTTGGAGGTGCCAAGGTTTCACTTGTTAATAGCCTGAAAAACATCCCTGCGTGTCAACAAAATGCTGAGACACTTGCAGGGAGAATGCAGAAGGCGGTCGTTTTTGGGTCGCTCCGTGTCCTCAGGGTGCACGAGACTTTCGCCGGATCATCGTATTGAATTCGCGCAGACTGTAACCACCCATCTCACGGTCGTGAGACGTGGTTACAGCTGAAATTTTACCGCGATTTCGCTGGGAGCGGGTGCAATTTTTCAGATTAGCACCCGCTCCCGGCGAAATCCTGCGGTTGTCCTTATGACAAACTTTTAACTATATATATACATATTAGGGTGGGCCAAAAAAAACTTTTAATTTTTTTTTCCTCAGATACCATGAAAATATTGTCAGAAATGACGAAAAAAAAATTCTGATGAAGCTTGAGCTCTGAATATTAATATTAAGACGTCACGATTTGTGATTTTTGATTTCCCATTTAAATAAGATAGGAATTTTTTAATTTTTTTTCCCGATTTTTAATGCGTTTGAACGAATAATTGTCTAGTGAAAACGAAAACTTATTTTTGTAGAGAATTTAACGATCTACGAAAAATGTCGGATATGATTTTTTGCTAAGTCGACTCTTTCAAAAGTTATTCGAGGTTAAATTCCAACTCTAAATCGTAAAAGATAATTTTGACAATTTTTTATATTCTATCACAAAATAAAGGCTCAAAAACATGGAATATCTTATTTTTCGTAAAACTAATCGAATGTTTTTGGTCAAACAATAACATTTTTACAAAATATCGTAAGAAAAAACAATTTTATGAAACTTAATTTAAAAAAAAATCTGAACTTTACTTTACCTGAATAATGACCTGAAAAAAAATTGGAAAACGATTGACCTAAAGGCCATCCCTGCAACTTCCCGCTAATTTTAGTCATTGAAAGTTTGCGATTAAGCCGCTGGTTGCGATGTTTTTGAGCTGTTCAATGCTTTTGACTTTTGAGCTCTTTGAGATCAAAAGTCTGATGGAAGTTTAATGAAAAAGTATTTTTTTAATTTTCAATCTGCCATAACTTTTGAATGAGTCGACTTAGCAAAAAATCATATCAGAAATTTTTCGTAGATCGTTAAATTCTCTACAAGAATAAGTTTTTGTTTTCACTAGACAATTATTCGTTCAAACGCATTAAAAATCGAAAAAAAAATTTAAAAAATTCCTGTCTTACAATGGGAAATCAAAAATCACAAATCGCCACGTCCTAATATTAATATTCAGAGCTCAAGCTTCACCAGAATTTTTTTTTCGTCATTTCCGACAATATTTTCATGGTATCTAAGGAAAAAAAATTAAAAGTTTTTTTTGGCCCACTAATATATTATATATAATATAAAAAGATATAAAAACTTTCATTAATTGTCAATTATAATTGTCTAGCATTACAATAACATTTGGTTCTTAATCATTAAAATTTTGCTCCTAATTCAGCACTTTTAAATAAATTGATAAATAAAAATAATAGACTCTGGTGGTAAATAATTGTGCAGTTTGCAGTTTGTGCTAATGGTAACTCCTCGAGTAGAAACTTCAATGGTAAATCATTTTCGAAATTGCTAACTTTCATCATTTACCGACGCGCAACGTGCACGTTTAAAGTAACTCTTACTCGTATCCGCCAAGGTGGCGCAGTTATCAGCGCATGTTTTTCACATTCTCCAGCATTCTCTTATGCCATTAAATCAGCAATCTCCCACCTCATCTCTGCATCTACCAACCTTACAGGGAGGTGAGCCTCTTCTCCATACTCCGGAGGATTTCTCGACAATGCGTCGGCATTTGAATTTATTCTACCAGGTTCAGTGAAATATTCTGAAACTCACTGGAAGATAACTAAATTATTACTATATTTAACTGAATATTCCGGAGGTGCGAATGGATATTTTGATGTGTTGGCTGGCTGACAGCCAGCAGATAGAGCGTGTAAATACAGCTTTATTGCCGATGTCGTATTCATACTCGAATAGCTCAACTCGCCATCTTGCAAGTCTAGAATTTGCATCCCTCAATTTATAGAGCCATACTAAAGGTCGATGATCGGTGACCAAAGTAAAATGACGTCCATAAATGTAAGGTCGAAAATGTCTCACACCAAAAACTATTCCTAATAATTCCTTTTCAACCGCTGGGTAATTAAGTTCAGCATGTTGTAAAACTCGAGAAGCTAAAGATATTGGAAGATCTCGACCAATTTGAAAATATTTATTAATATTTTTATAATATTTATGCATATTCACGGTAATTTATTGAAAAAAAAATTAGAAACAAAAAAAAATTGACGAGAGTACGAGGACGCGAACGCATGACGGCAGAATCTGTAGCCTTCAACCTAGACCACTACCCCGCCGCTCCTTACTCTTTAGTTTCATAATTCAAACCCATAGTTATTTTGCGCGGATTTCTTGTAACCCGTTTTCTCGTAAACCGCTTTCCATCTTAGTAAACTGTTTCAGCTTTTTCAATCTCAAATGAGGCCCTCTTCGCTCACAAAAGATGATCACAATCCGTGTCTCCCGTTACAAGCTTCTTGATATAATTAATTTATAGTTGGACCACTTGATAAACTTGGAACCTATAAATAAATTTGCAGAGGGCCTAATTTCGAAATTCCAGAAATCGAATTTGATGGTTTCGGAATTTATTGCTGGATAACTTGATAAATTTATAATTTATAATTTAAAAATGTTCAAATCATAATTTCAAAGTTATAATTTCAAACTGGGTAAATTTACAAATTTACATACAATCATAAATTAATTTATCTATAAAATTGGTGCATTTGCAGTTGCTGTCTTCAAAAACTTTGTGAATATTTGCGCCACGATTTCGCGAGTGGCAATGTGTGGTGCGGACTTCAGAGCATTGAGGATTCCGATCGGAGCACGAATTTGACAGCCGGTCTGTTTGCCAAGTTTGCTCTACTTTGCTTACCAATGCAGTCTTGTGGTCCTCACATACACAGGACACCTCAATTTTCTTGAACATTTTTTTCCATTTCGCAACGTATTTCGCGAAATTTAGGTTCGCCATCATCTAGTTTTGGGTCTTCGAATATTGGATGACCCCTGGAAATACCTCTGTGATATCAGAATTGTGAGTAAAAAAATAAATTTGCGAACGGTTTTCGCCGTTCAAATGCTATCTTCAGATTTCTCCCTTTCGAAAAATTAATAATTTCCGCGAAAATAGTCATTCCCATAGCAAAAGGCTTCATTCCTATAAATTTCGTTGATCCGAGGATCTCGCAAAACCCCGGATATTTGACAAGTTTTCTTTCTTTCGCTCTCAAATACTTGGGAAAAATTATATATGGAGTCAGTGCCGTGCCTATAAAAAAAAATTTCCAAGTCGAAGTTAACCAACACCCTTAATATTGCTCCTAAAGCATAATCTGACGCGTCTGTCGTTATAATAAAGGGTTCTGTAAAATTTGAATACTGTAATATGGACTCCGAACAAATAGCATCCCTAAGTTGTTCGAATGCTTTCTGTTCTTCATTGGTCCATTTAAATGAAATGTCCTTTTTCAATAAACGTGTTAGGGCTTTCGATATTTTTGCAAATTCTGAAATAAATCGCCTATAATAACCGACTAGCCCTAAAAATTGTTTGATATTTTTTCTTGTTTTGGGTACCGGAAAACTTATTACTGCTTCTATTTTTTTAGGATCACCCTTCACCCCCTCTTGAGTGATTATATGGCCAAGATAAGCTATTTGACGTCTCAAGAAATGACACTTTTCAGGTTGAAGAGTTAACCCTGCATCTCTCAAGCGTGATAATAATGCTCTAATTTTTTTATCATGATCATCCGAATCATGTGCGTAAGCAACAATGTCGTCCATGTAGACAAACAATTCGATTCCTTGAAGGCCAGTGAGAACCTGATCCATAACTCGTTGGAATGTAGCCGGGGCATTTTTCAACCCGAATGGCATAAGAATAAATTCTAAATGGGCATATGGTGTTGAAAAAGCAGTATTTTCTTGAGAATTTTGATCCATAGGGATTTGATGAAAACCAGATGCTAGATCCATTACTGAAAAATATTTGCTCTCACCAAGTTGATCTAAAATATCAGTTATGTTGGGTAGTGGATAGGCATCGCCGATCGTCTTTTCATTTAAAGTACGACAATCGATGACCATCCTTTATTTTTTATTACCCTTGGAATCTGATTTTTTTGGGAATATCCATAATGGGGAATTATATGGTGAAACAGACGGCTGAACTATTCCTGAAGAGAGTAATTCATCCGTCTGTCTCCGGATTTCATCCTTGTGAATATGGGGATAACGATGTTGTTTAGTGTGAACGGGTTTCTCGTCAGTTGTCAATATTTTGTGTGTTTAAAACATTAGTAGCCCCTAACATATCTCCCGGTAATTTAAATTAATAACTAAATTCATAAAATAAGGGTAATAATTTTTCCTTTTCTTCCTCATTTAGATCACTTATATCCACGATTTTCTGGATTTCAACAAACCTTTTAGCGCGTTCTTTGGATGTATCTTTTGAATTTGTATTGGATTTTAAAACAGTTTTATTTGAAGAGGGGATATCATATTCTTCTAATTCTATCGGAGGTAAGGTTAAATCTAAGATCCCGATCCCTCGTTGCCGTAACCCTTCGCGGGGCCGGTGACTCTGGTTCCGGTTCAAGCCTTGTCTTTACCTCTCTCAATCTCTCGCACTGACAGGTCCTGGGCCTTAAATGTAATCGTCCCAGGATTATCCGCCAACACTCGAAATCAATCAAGGCGCTCGAACACTTGAGAATCCAAATTCTCAAGGTTTTTCAAAATATTTTTATTTTTTAATTATTTTGACTCAGGTTCACGGTGCAGCAAATCCCAACGCTGTCACCAATTGTTACGTCCAGCTTCTGCGGAAGTAGAAACTATTCCGCCGGCTCCAACGATGATTGGACGATGAAAGTTCCAAGGGTTCGTTGCTGACTTCGAATGGCTTGAAAGCCAAAACGGCGAACTGTCAAGATTAATACAGGAATTTACGAATAAAACAAAAATATATTTTGCACTGTTGACAAATATTTCACTGTTTTATTTTGTATTACAAGACACAATTGTTCGTTTAATTTCACAATTATTTGCAGCGATGAATTTAACGACTCTTATATTTCAACGCGATATTCAATCGTTTTATTTCAAAGTTCAATAATAGTTCAAATGCAGGAAGGCTTTCTCCTGACGTTTTGAATGCACGCTCCTATATTTATAATCTTATATCTGATGACATAGAAGGGCTCGCATTCGAAATGTCGTCACTAATAGCCAATCATAATTCTAGTTTTAAGTCGATGTCGACATCATCCACCAATCAGAATGTGGATGATTTCACCCTAAACGCCACAAAACAATTTAGAACTCCGATCCTGACTGATCCAGATCAATCCAGATCAGTCCTCGCTGACTCATGGATTTGCGCAATATTATTAGACCCTTCCGTCTTGTGTACCACATATTTCGGCGCCCTTCTGTCGCGACTTAATCTAGACCGGATATTCTTAATTGCTATGACTAATTCTACGACGCATTTACCTATGAGAGAGAGAGAGAGAGAGAGAGAGAGAGAAACATGCATCATCGTTACATTATTTCTCGATATTTCCATGTAGCCCGGTTTTCCCCTCTAATATTATAAAATTCGTAATATAACTCCATACAAATTATATTATAATTTACAGCCATTTAATTTATTTTGGCCAATTCTTTCATGAATAAATTGTAATAATTTATTCATTGTCAAATAATTTTGAAGTTATTAAACAACATATTGTATCATTAATAATTTAAATTTCAGGTTTTTAAATGATGAAGTTGCAATCAAATAATTCTTCCCTAATAAAGAACCAACTCAACTATTTAGTTAGTTTCCATTTACTAAATAAGACTCTTCAAATAAATTCAAATTTAGAATTTATTCCCGCGTAAAAATGGAGTCACGTGACTTTAGAAAATGTGACGGAATGCAATTTTTCGTTCTTGCATAACTCTATGTTTCTTGGCGAAGAAGCTGATGACAACTATGCTGAAACGTTAAAAATCTGTATTACCATAAAATATCCAGAAATTTAGCGGAAGATTCAAATTCAAATCTTAGATTCTTAAGAAAAAGGGATTATTTTGAATTCGAAAATTCTAGAGCGAAAGCGAGTCACTCATTAGGAATTTTAGGACGAAATTTAACGATTGCTTAGATATATCGTGAGAACGCAAGAGAACAGACCAAAAAAGGGGAAGCCATAAAATCCATTGAGGTTCATAGTCGAATAATGTCACCCAGCACGTGTTCAGCAGGGTTAACTTGGTATTTTTGTGCAGGCGCCCCAAGGCAGTTAAAATTTATGGAACATTCCTAGACTAACTTCCACGTGCCTGCGAGTCGTAAAAAGAAGACAAATAAGGGTTTCTCGAGTAGGAAGGAGTCTGTATAAAGGGGTAACACTAAGCAAAGCCGTTCAGATTTTCTCGAGCTTCCATCGGTTTCGGTCACTATACGAATCTGTTTCGGGACTTTCGGGATTTACAAAAAGAAAACTGTACACATATTTTAAATTTAAAAGAGACCATTTTTGTGAGAGTGCGTGACCTAATTTACATTGAATTGAGCAAACAATTAAAAAATCAAAACTTTATTTCTCAGTGTTTACATTTGTGAATAGAACCTTTTCATCCCAATTCTCAGGTTAACGTTTCAACGTTTTAAGCAGCAAAGAACAATAAGTCGTTTAATTCTAAAATACTTTAGAATATCAACATTCGAATTTGGCGGCGTTTATCCAAATTCAATAACTCTACAGCAGAGGGCCAGGACAGGCCCAGGACGTAACATAATTTTTTGGTGACAACGGTGGGATGCTGCACCTGAAATTGGGATCTTAAATTCAAATTTTTTTTTAGTGAAGATTCAAATTTTAACCGAGTGAGAAACAGTGAAAATCTATGAAAGTGTACAAAAGTGTCAAATAAAAACTTTTAAAGTGTCACGCCTCTAAAGTGGATAATCAAATTGAATAAAATTTGTTGCGATATAAATTTTAAATTTTTGACAATTAACTATGATAATTTGGATTCGGCTCTTTGATGCTAATCTCAGAACTACAACACTTCTAGGATTTTAGATCGATGTTTCATTCTCTGCCAATCTTTTAATTATCACTTGGAAAGGATTTTGGATGCAATCTATGAATTCATAAATATAAATTCTTGAATTCTTCAAACTAAGTCAATAAAGGGGGGGATTTATAGTAGCTCCTTGATTTGACTTTGGTGGTTTGAAAATTCGAAAAAGTCTTTAAAAAAAATATATATATATATCCAGTTCGGCATAATTACAAATATTATTTTTGGAACTGAAGGATCCTTGCAGAGGGTTTTTGACTGCTGCGGTTTCCCTCTGTCAAGAAAAAGGATCAAGGTGGATAACGAGAGTCTGCAGCAGACAGACACTCCTCCCTTACCACCAGGTCAAATAAAACTTAAGGACAATTAATTTTATTGGCCAAATTTTTGTCAAATAAAAGACAAAATATTGAAGACCCGATATCACAAATATCAAAAAGGAAAGGTCAACGTAATTGGACATCTTGGAAAGGGACCTATCGAAGGACCAATAGAAGGACATCAATTCAGCGGGTTGGAGCCCTGCTATCACAACATCTGGAAAAGAAGATCTACAAAGGACAAAATCAAGGACAACGATTCAGCAGGCTGGAGCCCTGTTACCACAAGGATTAAATCAACCTAGAAAAACAACCTGAAAAATTTTATTTCGGATTACATCTGCAAATTGTCAACAAAAAGGTAGGTCACGCACTCGAATTTCGAACTCTCACATATTTTGCGAATTTTCATTCCTTCTTTTTCTTTCCGTTAGAAACTATAATTTACTACGTTAGAATTTTGCGATATTAAAGTCTGCGATATTAGGGCTTGCGAATTTCAATTTGAAATAATTTAGCTAGATTGTGAAATGAGTGACTCAGACATGCATACGCAGAAGGAAATAGGATCAGAAAATAATTCCGCAGACATAGAGATGTCATCGAGCAATAATGGTGAACTTTTAGGGGGTGGAGGTGGTGGTCCAGTAGGACCACAATCTCCACCAATAGAAAGGGAAGCTTCGCATTCGTCTGAGAATTATGGAGGTGGAGAATTACTGATTGGGAGTCCTGATCAGGGGGAAACTGCTCAAGATCTTGATAATAATTTACAAACATCGAGTAATAAAAATAATTTTGTAACTCAAAGGAAAATTACCGAAACTTTAAAATTAGCTCGCGACATAATTCCTGAGTTTACCGGTGAAAATATGACTGTGGCAATGTTTATAGAGCATTGCAGAGCCGCTGCTATAGGGTTGGAGGGTCACGAAGTAAATTACCTTCTCATGTTGATCCGAACTAAAATAACGGGAAAGGCTAGAAGATACATCCGAGAAAGAGTTGGAATAGATTTTGAAAATTTGATGCAGGTCTTAGAAACTCACTTTTCACCAAAACTAGATACGAGTCAATTAATGCAAGAATTGGCTACAATTACCCGTGAGAAAAATGAAGAAATAGCTGAATATGGTACTAGAGTTCATGAAATTTTAAATAAAATCATGACGCAAGTTATGAAAAAAATACCGGGTGAAAAGGGATTTGAAAGATGTCAGGAATATAGAGAAAATGCAATTAAAAATTTTATGAGGGGTCTAGATCGCGCTACTTTGTCATTTATTAAAAATAGAAATCCTGAAACTTTAGATGGAGCTATTGAAATTACTACGGAGGCTGAGTTGGAAAATAAAAGTTGGAACAAAACCCATAATAGATTTGAAAATCCTTATTTTAATAATAATTCTGAAAATCGTAAAAATAAACTTAAATTTGCTAATCAAAAACGTGTGGCTCATATTATTAGCGACAGAGAGGCACCGGGCCCATCCCGGGGTCGATCCCTCTCATCTATAAGGTGTTTTAGTTGCAATGAATTGGGGCATTTCAAGCGTGTGTGTCCCAAGAATGCACAGGAAAATAATCCAACCCCTATTAAAAAACCTAAATCTTATTGCACTTATTCTCATTATGCGAATCACATAATTGCGCAATGTAAATTAAAACAACGACATGAAGAAGAACGTAATAATAGATCTCAGTCTGCACATAATTTTTTAAACTGCCAACAGAGGCATCAAAATGGTGTGACGATGACCTCGAAACCAATTCAACACCAAAGCAAAAAAATGTCCTCCAAATCAGAGACCCCCGACTCTCAAAAGTGAACCCAGTAATTACAGTAGAAAATACAAATTTTTTTAAGGGAACTACATTATTTTTGATTGATAATGGATGCGATTTGAATTTAATTAAAAAACATAACGTAGATTCAAGAACGTGGATAAATAAAAACAAAAGGTATAATTTAGTTGGAATTGGTTCAGAGGTAATTCAAACTTTGGGAGAATTTAAAACAGTAATAAAAGGGATAGAATCAAGTTTTCAAATTGTTCCTGATGACTTGCCTATTAATCAAGGGGGAATTTTAGGGATGTCATTTTTGAAAAATCATAAAGCTAAATTAATATTTGGCGATTTTGAAATAAGTTTGGAAAGCTTAGAATTACTTGAAATTTCGTATTCCACAATTAAAATCCCAGCTAGAACTAAAAAATTGATAAAAATACCAGTTAAAGATACATATTTGATCGAGGGATATATTCGAAAAGTTAATGCGGGCCCTGGGATTTTTATCGGAGAATCTCTAGTGACTAAGGTCGGGGACTACGTCAGGTGCTACGCGATCAATAGCACTACGAGCGATGTGTCACTGACCCTGCCTCCTATGGAACTGGAGGAGTGTGCAGTGGAATCGGTTGAGGGGCGAGACGGCGAGTCTACTACTGGTGCGAATAGCGGAGAGAAAGAAAAATCTAAAAGGTTCGCCGAACTCTTAAAATTAATTGATTTGAAAAATTTTAATGAAGAAGAAAAACGAAATTTAATGGAATTATTTGGGGATTACTTAGATTTATTTCATTTACCTGGGGATAAACTAGGCGCCACCACATTTGTAAAACACAAAATAATTACTACTGATAATCAACCTTCCAATGTAAAGCAGTATCGTTATCCTGAAATTCATAAAGAGGAAATTCGTAAGCAGGTTACTAACCTCCTTACAGATGGAATTGTGCAACCATCAGATTCCCCTTATAACTCTCCCCTTTGGATTGTTCCAAAAAACAGTGATCCGGGGGCACCAAAAAAATGGCGAATGGTTATTGATTATAGGCAATTAAATGAAAAAACAGTAACTGACGCATATCCTCTCCCAAACATTAGCTATATTCTTGACCAACTTGGTGGTGCTGAATATTTTTCAGTCTTGGATCTTGCCTCGGGATTCACCAGATCCCTATGGATCCTGATTCAAGAGAAAAAACCGCTTTTTCAACCCCTCATGCTCATTTAGAATATACACGAATGCCATTTGGGCTGAAAAATGCCCCAGCCACTTTTCAGAGGTTGATGGATCGTGTCCTGACTGGATTACAGGGAATAGAACTTTTTGTTTATATGGATGACATTATAATGTATGCAAGTTCCCTGGAAGACCATGCACGGAAGTTGAAATCACATTTCGGACGTTTAAAAACGGCTGGCTTAGTATTATAGCCCGAAAAATGCAGATTTTTAAAGAAAGAAATAACGTATTTAGGAAATATCATTACTCAATGCGGGGTAAACGCAGATCCCAGAAAAATAGAAGCAGTTAAAAATTTTCCGATTCCTAAGCGTAAAAAGAATATTAAACAATTTTTGGGACTAATAGGGTATTACCGGCGATTCTTTCCAAATTTTGCTAAAGCAGCAAAACCATTAACTGCAATATTGAAGAAAGATGTTCCTTTTCATTGGACTGATTTACAACAGAAAGCATTTGAAATTTTAAGAGATAAAATTTGTTCAGAGCCTTCATTACAATATCCAGATTTTACAAGACCGTTTTTACTCACTACTGATGCATCCAATTATGTATTGGGGGCAGTATTAAGTCAAGGAGAAATTAATAAGGATTTACCAATATCTTTTGGATCTAGAACTTTGAATGATGCAGAAATAAATTATAGTACAACTGAGAAGGAGCTTCTTGCTATAGTCTGGGCCGTTAGATATTTTCGCCCTTATTTATACGGATGTAAATTCATCGTTATCACAGATCATAGACCATTAGTTTTGTTGCATGGATTAAAAGATCCAGTATCTAGATTGGCTAGATGGAAAATTAAGCTTAGCGAATATGATTATGAAATTCAATATAAACCTGGAAAAATAAATTCTAATGCTGATGCTTTGTCTCGGAATCCTTGCGATCTAAATTAATATCAGAACGGAAAAATTAATTTTTGTGGAACGTTTAGCTCGACCCGGATCCGTGAGTGCACCACGGGGGAAGAGGTTTTGGATGATGATAAATGGGTTCAAAATGAACAAACTAACGAAATTAATGAACTGATTGGAAATGTTTTTATAGTTGGTGAAATCCTTGATTCTGTAAATCCCGGAATGGAATCAGATATTTCTGATTCAAAAAAAGACTGCAGTGATTATAGTGATCATGATGCTGCAGAAGATGAAGAAACAGCGTTAGTACAGGCCCCCTCGGGTACAGCGATCCGTACGACCAAGTTTCCGATCCGAAGCGGCGCACTACCATAGGACCATACCTATGCTACAAGCTGAGGGGGATAGGCACTCGAATCCCGGAATTGATAGGGACGTTAAGAATTCTGATTTAAAAAATGATCGTCTCGGTGAAGAGACAAGTCTGGGGAGTGGAGGTAATCCCGTAGATGCATGCGATAAGTGGCTACCACGTACCGACGACTCAGAGTTTGATCAGCTGTATCGTCAGGTAACTCTCACGGAAGCTAGCGTAGGGAACCCGAAGCCGGGCGATGTGGCGACCAAGTCGAAGCCTAGACATGCGAGCGGGATGAGGGAGGAGAGTGTCATAGATATACCTGCTCAGGGAAGAGCAGGTAGGCTATCGGCTGAAGGTGGGGTTAAATGCCTAAATTATGATTTTCAGTGTCAAGAAAACTGTGACAATGAGTGTCAAGAAAATGATAAAAATATAACAACCACGGCCTGCACTCGGGGACGCTTTTGCAGTGTTGGGTCAGAAGTTGTTGAAGGTATGAATTAGGAATTTCACGGAAGAAAGATTCAATTAAATGATTCACCCGTTTTAGTGATTTTGGATGGCAAAATTAGATACAGTAATGATAAAATTACAATTGGAAACGGTCATATGGTAAATGTTGTCTCGGCAGATTGCGAATTAAAATCAATGGTTAATGAAGAAATACTAAAATCTGAATTAATAAAAATTGATGATTTGATCAGGGAGAGCCCGAAGTTGGTGTAGTAATCGTTTTCGCGAATAAAGGTAGATATATTTTTAATGTGGTAATTAAAAGCAAATTCAAAGATCAACCTTTTCTCAATGTCATATCAAAAGCTATTTTGGCTCTTAAAAATGCAATAGAAACTCTAAATGTAAAATGTATTAAAATTCCAAGTTATGATACTGAGCTGAATGGGGTCTCTTAGATATCCATCGAACAAATTCTAAAACGACAATTTAAAGATTCAGAAATTTCAATTGTAATTTGTTCAGGGGAAGTGATAATTTCACCAGAAGCTGATCATGAAGGAATTATGAAAGAATTCCATGAATCGGCAGCTGGGGGACATAAAGGCGTTTCAAAAAGTTATTGGAGAATTAGAAATAAATTTTATTGGAAAAATATGAAAATAGATATTCAGAATTTTATTAAACTTTGTCAAAATTGTCAAGAAAGAAAATTAGTTAGAGTCAAAACAAAAATGCCAATGGAAATTACAGAAACTCCTAAAGAACCTTTCGATAAAATTCAAATTGACATTGTCGGGTCTCTACCAAGAACTATTAAAGGAAATAAATTTATTTTAACAATCCAAGATAACTTTTCTAAATTTTCTGACGCAATTCCTATACCAAATACGGAAGCTGAAACAATAGCAGTCGCATTGGCCGAACAATTTATTATGAGACATGGGTCTCCAAGGGTAATCCAGACAGATCAAGGTAGTAATTTTATGAGCGAAGTGATGAAAACCTTTTGTAAAATTTTTAAAATCGGAAAAATTAATTCAACTGCTTACCACCCCCAATCACTGGGTTCTCTTGAGCGTAGTCATCACAGTTTAATAGAATATTTAAAAAAATTTGGAACAAAACAGGATTGGGATGAATGGTTGCGGTATGCCATATTTACATACAATTCGTCTGTGCATGAGTATACAGGATTTGCTCCCCATACTCTTGTCTATGGTGAAGAAATGAATTTACCAACTAGCTTTTCTGAAAACAAACCCCCTTCCACTTACGTTAAATATGTTCTAGATTTATTTCAAAAACTGGTTGATGTTCAAAAAACTGCTGAAGAAAATCTGAAAGTAGCAAAAGAAAAGTCAAAAAGGTATTATGATCAAAAACTAAATGTTCAAAATTTTAAAGCGGGTGATTTTGTTAGGCTCTTGGAACCCCCATCTGCCCATAAGTTCGATAGACAATATTCAGGCCCGTTCCAAATCGAGCGAATAATTGGGAATTATGATGCATTAATCAGAATGGGATCCAATAAAACCAAAATTGTACATCATAATAGATTAAAATTGGCTGCAATTCCAATGGAAACCTAAAAATTTAAACCTTTTGAAAATCAAGAATTTTTTGTTTAGATAATTACTATACCAATTGTTAAAGAATAATATTTATTTACCATAAAAGCAAATTTACAATTATATAAATTGTAAAGAAAAATGAAAAAGATTCATAAGATCTGAAGTGAATTTGACGTTTAAAAACACAAGTAAAATATTATCGAGTTAAATATTACGCAATAAAAATGAAAGTAAAATATAATGCAGTAATGCACGAAAATTATGCCATTAGATATTTTGCAATTAAAATGTAATAGAAGTATTATGCAATTAAAATATTGTGCAAAAGAAATACAATTAAAAGATATTTAAATGTATCAAATATTACAGTATTATATACAATCAAATTGTCATTTAAATTAAAATTTATTAAATTATGCAATACAATTTTAACATTAAAAGTTATTTATTTATTTTTCTTTGGAAAGGAAACAGAATTTAAAACCAAAGGATTACGTCAATTACAAATAAAAAAAAATAAAAACAATGAACACAATCTTTTCGTTTAATTTAAAATATCACATTTGAAATAATTATGAAGAAGTTAAAACTATAATTAATTTTATAAAAAATAAAGATTCATCAATTTTAATATCCAGTTGATAAAATTTTTATTGAATTAGGATATGCCTTTATAATTTAAATTAATTACTTTTCACAATTGATATATATATATATATATATATATATATAATTAAAAAAAAAAGTTAAACAACCACCGCAGGGTACCACTGAGAGCAACTGCCATCTACAAAGAAAATGTCAATAGCCCCCAGTAGAACCGCGGTAAAATACACCTATGGCCACGTCTCACATCCGTGAGATGGGTGGTCACAGGGCACGACAAAATCACAACGACAGAACGGCAAAACCCTCATGTGTCTTGAGGAAACGAAGCGACCCAAGGATGACAGCTTTCTGCATCCATCTCGCAAGTGCCTTGGCATATTTTTGGCACGCGGGTATGGCTTTAAGGTCACGAACCAGTGATAATATAGGACCTCCGAGAGCACCTATCACAAGGACAATTACTCGTACCGAATATTTTGGGTACAGTCGTTGCAGCTCTCTTTTAAGGTCTTGATACCTCTCCTCTTTTTCTTTCTCCTTTGCAGTGATGTTGTATTCGGACGGAGCCGAGAATTCGATCACGAATATCGTTCGTTTCTCGAATTCTTGGAGAACAATGTCAGGCCTCGAGTGCGCAACGGAGACTGCTACCCGAAAATCGTAGTTCCAGAAAATCTGGCACTTCTCGTTTCGGACAATTGACTCTATATCCCTTGGAGCGTTCGGCAGGGCAGGGTCGCGACCAACACCGTAAGAGCGACAAAGGTGGTAATAAAGTACTCTTAGGGCCGCATTATGTCTATAGATATACGTTGTTCCTGCGTGGTTCGGACACCCCGATAGTATGTGTTCTAGGTACTCAACGTGTGCATGACACGCTCTGCACCTATCACTGGGAACTTCTTGACATAAAATGCGGGCGCGGTATGCTAAGGTGGAGATTGCACCGTCCTGGCATGCGAAAAGGAAGCCCTCTGTACCTGAATTGAGCCCCGATGATTTGAGGAAAGCAAAAGTTTGCTCCTTTGACAAGGACTGTTTTTCTACATTTCTATGAAAGTTTCCGTGCATATGCTTGTCGAGTAGCTCTTGGTGAAATTTTCTAACCTCTGCTTTCTTTACTTCGGCTTTTAGACGTGAAGCATCTAGATGGAGTAATGCACTTTCCTCACTTCTGATGTTGAAATTCAGGCCAAGGGCCTCGGCAGCTTGCTCCGCGGCTTTGTAAAGGAACACTCCTTCGCAAATCATCACGTGGTTTCTGACCATCTTTAGAAGAGGATCTCTGCCATTCGCAACTATGTAAGCTGTACTTAAAACAATTCGGTTATGAAGACATTGGAGATTCAGAAGTCCGCGTCCGCCTTGACGGCGTGGAATGTATAATCGCGGAACTGACGAATTGATATGCAAGCTTTTATGCATATGCATGATCTTACGCGTGGTGACATCAACGGCCTTAAGCTCGTTCTTCGTCCATTGAACCACCCCAAACGAGTAGAGTAGAACCGGGACGGCAAGCATGTTAGTCGCAGATACCTTGTTCAACGCCGACAGATTGGAAGACCAAATATGTCTAAGAAGATGCTTGTATCTGCTTCGGAGAGACTCCTTCACTGATGTTACGTCCTGAATGCGGCTTTGAGGCACGCCCAGATATATATAGGTCTCTCCAGTGTTAAGATGTCTAATAACACTTATATCTACAAGCTCAGTGTCCTTGGGAACGCCAGTAATCTTTCCTTTCTTCAAATGAATTTTGGCACACTTGTCCAAACCAAAGTCCATCCCAATCTCTCCTGCGTAGTTCTTGACGATATTTATAGCAGTTTGAAGTTTGCTTTTACCAGCGGCATAGATCTTCAGGTCATCCATATAAAATACATGAGTTACCTTATGCTCACGCTGATTAGAGTCGCCACAGAGGTATCCAGGAGAATTTCGTAGTGCGAGAGATAGAGGCAGAAGTGTGATGCAAAAAAGCAAAGGGCTCATACTATCCCCTTGAAAGACGCCCCTCTGGAAGGTGACCTTTTTCGTCGTCAGACGATGATTCCTAGATGAGATGGTGAATCTAGTTTTCCAAAGAGGCATCAGTCTCTCTATGCATCTCACTATGTGTGGATGTACCTTCAAGCTTTCCAACAGACAGATGATAAGTCTATGAGAGGTTGAATCGAAACCTTACCGGTAGTCAATCCAGGCCATTGGCAGGACGCGCTGATGGGCGGCAGCGTCTTTACAGACACACCTGTCAATTAGCAGGTTCTCTCGACAGCCTGCTACACCTTTTTTCGAGCCTCGTTGTTCGTACATCTCTCGCCATACAGGCTTAATTCGTCGAACGATCCTGTTGTTTAGGACAGCTGTAAAGATCTTATACAGTGTGTTTAAACGAGTTTTTGGCCTGTGATTCTATGGTCTGGACAAGTTGCCTTTTTTCGGTAGGAGTATAGTGCGTCCTAACACCAGCCACTGCGGAATGGGCGTCTCCGACTTTAAATATGAGGTGAATATGCGGGCCAAATGTTGGTGTATAGAAGTAAACTTCTTCCACCAAAAGTTCTTAATACAAACTGTTCCAGCACCGGAAAAGTTCTTCGTGCCTCGAAGTGCTTTCTTCACCTCTTCGGCAGTGACTGATGGGCACTCCTCCTCAGATTTTATGAGGCTGTCGCAAAACTCCTTGAAGCGGATGATATTGTCAGTATCTTCTTTCCACTATAGTGTTTTCGGGATCTTGTACACCTCTCTACAAAAAGTCTCTACCTCCTTGGGCTTGGGTGGATTTTTTACAAAAACAGGGGGATCACTGAAGAGGCGTGATGGGTCAGCAAGAAACTGTTGATTCTCCCTGTTCCATCTCTCCCTCTTCTGTATCCTCCTCCTTGCGTCAGATAACAGCCTTATTTTGTCAACAATATGCTGCTTGATTGTCAGCAGCTTTGACTTGTTCAGTGTGTGATTCAAGGTCCTTAGTTCTTGGGCGAACTTTCGAACCCTTTCCGTGAACGGTCTACCAGATGTTATGTAGTCAATCACACATTGAACACGGGACGCATTCTGTCTTGCCCATCCAATTTTCTTGTTCAGTTGATGCAAGCGTCTTCTGGTCTTCTGATCCATCGTCGGTTTCAGCCTTCGATTTGAATCAGCCAAAGCTCTCGCAGCACCATAAACTGAGCAATTAATGGTCCAGAGGTCGGACTCTTGCGAGATATCTCCACGAAGGGAGGCATCCATTTCAGCCAGATCTTGGGGCTTAAGAGGAACTTGCATGATGATGTTCCTC
>CAKNXH010047511.1:0-12070 GCA_932178445.1 Andricus quercusramuli
CCCCCCCCCCTGTTTTTGTTAAATGTCCATTTTTCAATAATCATTTAAAAATTGATCATATATATGTTCCAAAAACAACTTAGATACTTTTTTTCGCCCCTTTTCAGATAGTTGGAGAAATCTTTCTGATTGTATGATTAATTAGAAAGATACAGAAATGTACGCTGAAGTGAAGGAATTTCCTTCTTCATTTTAAAGCAAATACAAATTTAGTCATTTTTATCTGAAGAACATAGAAAATAACATATTGTAATTGCGAACTGCGACAACCAAATCGCGCGCCGTGATCGCGCTCAAACTTTTGAGTTTATACATTAAACGATGAACAGAAACGAGAGTGAAGCGCAAGGTTTACATTATTTTTAAACTAAATATTGAGCGCGAAGCGCGAGTGTCTTGATGAGAATGTGTTCCTTAAGGTCGATAGAACCTTAAGTAAATTAGTTTCTCTTTCTATGTTAAACGTACATAATTAAACCAGAAGCAGGTCATATCGATGAAGCTAACTAAGAGAGTGTTAGCCCGCGAAGCGCGAAATAGCGAGCACACGAAGTACGAAAACCCTGAGGAACCGAGCTTAAAGCGTCAGGCAAATGTGTCCGAGCGCGTAGCGCGAGGTGAATATATTATCGAGCGCGAAGCGCGAGATTCAACAGGTGCGCGCCCCAGGCGCGCTCAAACTTGCAGATGCTTCTTCCTGAAAATGATCTTTTTAGTTGTAAATTTTATTATTTGTTTGAAAATGCAACAGTTTTGTTCAAAAATTAATCTTTTTGCTTGAAAATTCCACTATTTAGTAGAAAATTTACTTTTTGACATAAATTCATATTTTGGTATTGAAAAATAAATTTAGATGTTTTTTGGATAAAAATCCAACTATTTTTTGGAAAATGTATATTTTTTATTTAAAAATTCATCTATCTGAGTAGAAAATTAATCTTTGTTTGATAAGAATGCAACTGTTTGGTTGAAAAATCCACTATTTCGTAGAAAATTTATCTTTTGAGAAAAATTCACATTTTGTGTAGAAAAATTAATTTAAATATTTTTTCGATGAAAATTCCACTATGTTTTTTAATATTTGTCTTTCTGATTTAAAAAGTCATCTGTTTTAGTAGAAAATTGATCTTTCTTCGATGAAAATGCAACTGTTTGATTAAAAATTAAATAATTGTTTTAAAAAGGCATCCTTTTTGTATGAAAATTCAACTGTTATTATCGAAAATTCGTCTTTTTGGGTTGAAAATTCAAATACCTTCGTAGAAAATTTACTTCTTATTTAAACTGTTTTTTTTTTTTTGAAAATTTTTTTTGTATCACTTTGTTAAAAAATAATGTTTTCGTTGAAGATTCATATTTTAATTTGAAAATTCATCTTTTTGGTTAAAGTTTGACTATTTAGTTGAGAACTGATTTTTTATAATTGAAAATTTAACTACGTGGGTAAAAGTTGAACTATTCTGTTGAATTTGTTTTTAATGAAGTTTTACCTCTTTGGTTAAAAATTTAACTATTTTGTTGACAATTAATTTTTTTGCTGAAAATTCCTATTTTACTGGTTGAAATTTCAATGTTTCTACAGAAAATTCGTCTTCTGGCTTTCAGGATCAACAATTCAGGTGAACTTTTTTTTCTTTCATCACTGAGAAATCTCTTTATTTGTTGAAAATTCGTCTTTTTAATTTTGAAATTAATTTTTTTTTCAATTACATTTCATCCTTCTAGGTTGAACTATCAACTATTACACTTTTTTGTTACGAATTTTCTTTTAAGGTTGAAAATTGAACTATTTCTTTGAAAATTCAATTGTTTTGTAGAGAATTTCATTATTTTTTAGAAAATTTAAGTATTTTCTTAAGAAGTCATCTCTTATCGTAGAAAATTCACTTTTTTTGTTTAAAAGAAATAAATTTCAAATTTTTTTATTTGTATAAATGTATGTTAATGGGATTTGAATGTTAATGGTTAAAAAAAAAAATTGGTCGAAGAAAAATCATAGAATTTTGAAAATGAAGTTTTCTCTCTGCACAGCACGCATTATCTTAAATAAAACTAATTTCCACTAGTTTCAAGTCCCATATCTTATTATTTCTGGAAACCATAAATTACGTACAGCCATAGGGGGGTAGAAACATTTTGTTACGGTTCGTTACATGGGGGGGCGGGGGGGGCGAAGAGGTTCGATTATCCGTTACGTAATTTACGTACGGCCCCTTTCCTAAAACGCATTTTCTCCTTTGCCTGCTTAGTCAAGCTTTGTTTATAAAATACCGGTGCGGACCGATATGAGTTCTCTGAAAGAACACATTGTGTGGCATTTATATTACGCATCCACATTTAGAATTAGGCTAATTAGATTTCCTGAAGAAGATTAATAAATTCTATCACTTATATCCAGAAAACAATAACGAAAGAGAGAGAGAGAGAGATGGAGAAGAAGAGAGAGATGGAGAAAGAGAGGTGGGCAAAGAGATAGACCGAAAGGCTCCTTTCTGTGGGTGAAGAAAAGCGAGCCTCCGGTCTGTGCCATAAGACACAACGTGTGTGTCACAGGCCTGCGTTACACTATGCAATTGTGGTTTCATTCGAAGCAGGCGCGACTCCCCATATCGAGGTCTAAGATGTTTACACATCAAAAATTAAAAATCCGATGGACTTACACACGGTTTTGACCGCAGTCGACTTTTGACGCGATGTATCTCGAAAAGAATTAACTTTTTTGAAACTTTGTTTATTGAGATCTGTGGAGCTCCATCAAATCTCGAATGCACTTTCTAATTTTTTTTAAGAATTCAATTTTTGAGAAGGTTTTGTCTTTCTCCTGAAAAATTTATCTCGATGGATCTTCATGCTTTTGCCGCGACTCCTCGCCTCAAATGCAAAAATTACGCTTCAAATTTAATTAAAATTAAATCAAATTAAACATTTCTGGTAAATAATGTATGTATGCTGATCTACGTAAATTTAATATTTTACTGCAATATAAAATTCCATTTATTTGGATCCATTGATCCTCTAAATCTTCTGCTCACTCACCAGAAGTAAATAATTCAAGTCATAGTACTGCCTGGATATTCGTGGGCTCACTCATTCACATAATTGACGGTGACTCATTCACGCGCTTTGACGCGGTGGCTATGGAAACAATGAAAACTTGTAGAGGGCAGCACCTCGATATAGACGAAAAATAGTTAGCTATATATTTTCGGTATCCCCACTCCTGACCCTTGCCGCATGTAGGTAAAATATCTTTGATAATAGACATAAGGAGACCAAAGTCCTGTACAGTGTACATTGACTTCACCAAAAACGAGCATTTTTCTGTGGGATGTACAATAACGCATCGAAATGCTAGATCTTCTCGAGCGCGGCGCTAGTGTGGTACGCGTAAATATGGCCGCCGTCATGGTCCGTGTAAATATAACCTCAAGGCTCAAGCATAAATACAAAATTCCTAAATCATTTAAACAATTTGTTGAGTCATGTATTCAAAAGGAAACCTATGGTTCATTTTGAACTGATGAAAAATTCAATATTTATCAAATACATTAATCCCGACTTTCACGTTGAAATAAAAATCTTAATTATTCTCTATTTAAATGTTTATAACGCAAAGGTTATATTAATTCGTTAGCGCAATAATTTAAAAGTACCTATCTCGTCCATTGCAGGATCTCTACAGTTACACACACACACACTTCAAAAAAATATGTTTCGCGGTTGATAAAATTATTTAAATTATTCAACTCTTGTTTTATGTCAATGACAATTTACCTTCGTAAATCACATATTACAATCGTGAATAATTCAGAATCTGTCAATGCCAACAAAACAAAAACAGCTGCCGCTCAATACGCGTGCGACACTAGCGCCTGGCACGGGGACGGGAAGTATTGTAAACATTATCATGCAACAAAAATTTGCTCATTTTCGGTTAAGCGGGGCGCACACACATTTGCACAGCGCACAACGCATGGCGCACAAGGTTCTCGACCAATCACAGGGCTCCATTTCAATCGCTGTGATTTCCGCAAAGCATGGCGCAGAAGGCGTCGAAAAGTTCGGAACGTTGAACTTTCATGCAATCTGCAGCCGTCTTGTGCAATCTTCAGCCACTGGTAGCAGACGATTTTCAATTTTCCAACCTCAAATTTCTCGCGCGTCGCGTCTTTTGTTTTGCAAGTGTCACGCGTCGCAACGTTTATTTATAAAAAACAAAGAAAGAGTTACTCGTCTTCATCATCCATCGTGTCCATCCCTGCAAATATGATAAAAATATAAAATGTAACAAAAACAATTTTTTGTCTACGAAAAGAGAAGTCGAAAACATTGAAATTTTGAATTAATTTCTTAATTAAAATGCACAAATTGAGTTAAAATTTTCAAGTTAAAAGTTAAAAGAAACACCGTTACGTGAACGTTATATAATGTTCTTTGATAACTCATATTATTTTACAATTAAGTGTAATAGTATAATAATTTAAAAAATTTCTCTACTTGAATGTGTCAAATTTTCAGGATAAAACTTGATCCCAATATCGTTAAATAAACCTAAAACAGTGCTCTTTAATAAACTTGAAACAATACTGTTTCATAATCAAAGACAGAGGAAGAAGTTATTTCAAATAAAATCACTTACTTTTATAAATATTAGATTAACTGTCCACGAAAAACACACTTTTTACAATCCTCACGTCAACACTTCACATTTTGAGGTTACAAGCGCTAGCCCGCAAGCCTGGTGCATAGAGGGAGTAGCCATGCGGATCCGTGTGCGTTGAAACTTATTCTCTTGTGCGTTGCGCCTTGTGCTTATTCACTGTGCAAATGTGTGTGCGCCCCGCTTTACACTACTTTGGTGTCCTTATGTCTATTCTCCATGGGTATTCCCTTGTCCGAAATTTAATTTTTCCTAAAACTGATTTTGCCGAAAAAATCACTAGATTACTAGCCCCCTTCGAAACAATTGATAGATGGGCTTCTGCTTGCCAATTTTGATTGGCAAGCAGAAGCTCTGAGGCGGGCAATTGAAACCTTCAATCAGATAGTCAATCAGAGGTTTTCTACATGTATTTTACATATTCTTTGGGGACCCATAAGTGTGGCTTAAAATTATCCAACCTCAAAATTTATAATTGATTCTTGTTCTCTGACGCATTCTGAACAATATATACTGAAACACATAATTATTTGTAACATATTATGGCGTTGAAATGTTAGGTTTACAAAAAACTGACTTTTTCCCATGTTAAATCAATGGGAAACTTCATGGTCTTTGCGCCACCCCTAATTATTAACCGATTTTGCTCAAATTTGGAAGAGATTTTTTTGGGAGAAATTTAGCAAGTGAAAAATAAGGGCCACCCTAATGTACACTACCGGCAGAAATTTTGGTTACATTTTCTCTAACCGTTAGAAAATTCATACAGCACTTCAGAGACGAATATCTGTGCAAAAACTAAATCCACGACTTTCTAAGTAGAATAATTTGAAATATTAGAAAATTAAGCGTTGAATCAGCTTACGTTAAAATTATTCCAATGAACGTGTAAAAAAAAATTATTTTGAAAGTTAAAAGTTTTTTTTCAGTTAAATGAACATTTTTATATCTCGAGTTCAACTCTTTGCCAAATCTATAGAAGTGTTCCCAAAAAATAGGAAAAATCATAAAATCAAGAAAAAGTCCTAGTCTTTTCATCTAAATCAAGAGCATGATTAAATATTATGTAATTGCTGAGTATCCATACAAAATATTCACTCGTGCAATTTGATTTTTGGGAGCCATAAGTCCAAGATTCGCTGTTAGCTTTCACTTTTTTATACGGTACATCTTCAGATTCCTTCATATATCCCATTGTATTTCTAATTGAATCTGAAGTTATACCTTATACAAAAATGAAGGTTAACGACAAATCTCGGACATTTGGCTCCCACCCTAATAGCACGGAACGTTCCGCGGGCACCTTCGGAACGTTCGAACGTTCCCGCAACGTGTAAAATGTCCGCCCTTGGGAACGTTCCAGGAACGTTCCACTGGGACCTGAGGGGAACCTTCCATTATTATTGTTTTCAACAACAATTATCTCGTAAACCGTAAGAGATAGGTAAGAAAGGATGTCATTTTTGAGTTTTGAGTACCGCATATACTAAACTATAATATGATATCAGTATCATAAATTGACATCGATTTTGACCTAGCACTTACGTTTTACGCGTTTTCTATTGATAATAATAACAATAACGTTAATTTATGTTTGGAACGTTCCTGGAATGTTCCCAAGCGGCGGACATTTTACACCTCCCTGGAACGTTCCGTGCTATTAGGGCAATAATTAATATTGCACATGTGATCATTTTCTATGGATACTCAGCAATTATATAATATTTAATCGAGCTCTTGATTTAGATTTGAAGATTAGGAGTTTTTCTTGATTTTATCATTTTTAGGAACACTTTTATAGATTCAGCCAAAAGTTGAACTTAAGACTTCTAAATGTTCATTCTGCTAAAAAGTAGTGTATTATTATTATTATTTACTTACATTTTTACTGAACAAAGCAGGTTCACTAACCTTGAACTATCAACAGATTATTGTACTTAACAGTGAAACATAGATAATAAATAATAACCATACTAACCCTTAGTCTGATATTTTATTGTCCTGTCATAATTTATACCCAGATAACAATCGTGCGACGCATTTTACTCGCCCGAAGTGCGGGTAACGCCATGCGACTCATAATATACGCATATCGCCTTCACCCTGCCGGATTGAGTGACGGTTAAATGAGTGCGTGCACAATGTGTCGCATATCGTCATCACAAGTGCGAGTATCATTAGTGCATATTAAATAGACAAACTCCAGTGGGCGCCAAGCCATGAACGTCCCAAGGATATCCTTGTCAGTCCAAACTACGTCTCTGACGTTTAATATCGTAAAGATGTCATATCAAATCGTCTTAAAGACATATAATGTTCTCCGGACATCTTTCGTACTTTTATCACCTTATATGTAGGTATAATTTCGAATTTAATGGTAAATCTTTTAAACCTTATTATATAATCATTAATTACTTATATTATGATATTTTTAATAATCACGAAGTCAACAAAAGAAGAATATATATTTGAATCGCGCGCCATTTCATTTTCCCTTTCTTTCCATCTTTGCGGTCTGTCAAAGGTCAAGTGATTGCGCGGCTTGCAGTTTCTAAATCGGAGATATGTAAGATACTTCAGCAAAATTGTAAGTTATTCTTGAAATAATTGAAGTATTTACTTTTAAGTCACTTATTATTTAATTCCCATAATAAAAATGCATATAGTTCCCCCATTTTTTCTGTTTTCAATTTTACGAATTTTTAGGTTATTTTGATGCATGTCGAAAAAAAGTTGTTTTGCCATTGCGTGATTCAGTTTATATGTTTTAAAATGTCTCTATATAATTATGTTTCTTTATATTCCTAGTATTTGTATTGTCTACATTTTTATTTAGTATGATGACAAAACAAAAATAGTGTTCTTTTAGTGTGAGCTAGGTTTGAACCGCATTATACAAATCAAAAAATCTTCTGTCAGGGAAACTTGTTAGATTTTCCTGAGAATAACATAAAGAATTTTCCATATTTTAATAAATTTGTTTCCTGCACCTTTTTTGACTATTATTCCTCGAATCCAGGAAGAAGGAAATTGCATATATGAGCGCTTTCACATGATTGCAGATCAGCAGATTGCATGCAGATAGTTCACAAGAGTGAAAGAGATAGGCTGTTCCCCTTCTCTTTCACTCTTGTGGACTTTCTGCATGCAATCTGCAATCGTGTGAAAGCACCCTATATCTATAGAAAACCTCAATTACAAATTTGAAACATTTTAATACTTTTTTTTAAATATAGTGTTCTTGGAAGATTTCAAAACATATACGTATCATGTTAAATTCGTTAAATAATGAAGTTGATCTTTTTTTTTTTACATTTTATGATTGAGAAAGTAATAGAATTGTCCTAAATTTGACACCACCGTTTTGCCACGTATATCCACGTTTCCATACCCTCTGAATCCGAAAATCAGGTTTTTACGATGGCGATAGTAAAACAGCATTTAGAGAAGAGATGCTTGAAGTTCTCAGGGCAACGAAACAAATATACAAGAAGTTTCTTGGTAAAAAAATGCTGCTTTCAGAATCGGTTCTTTAGGATGAAGAACCAATTATCAGAAAGAGAATCGAAGAATTGGAGGCGGAAAAAGCGGACGATGAAGAAATAGCAGAAGGCTTCGGAGACGACGAATCATAAGATTGAATTTTTATATTTTTATACTAGTGTCTAACTATTTTTATAATATTTAAAAATGTATTTACGCTATTAAAAAGAATCGTTCAATTTAACTCAAAGATTTAGCGATCTAAGACTGTTCATACCCTGGCGGACCGGCCGAACGCAAACATTACGCTACAGCGTAACGGTAAAGTAATGCTAAAGTAATATGGCATTATAATTAATAAAGGAAACAAAATTAATATGTAAATTCTTGCAATTATAATAAAACGTTAAAATTTACATTAAATGGTCATGCCGTAATTGCAACAAGTTGCTTTCTCAGCGTTAAAAAATAAAAAAACAAAGTGGCTGTCATTCAAGTCGGGTCCCTGCAGACTGGCAACCCACTTAAAGCCACGTTAGCGGGTTGCCAATATGCAGGGGCCCGACTGCAATGACGGTCAATATGTTTTTTTATTTTTTAATGCTGCAAAAGCAACTTGTTGCAATTGCGGCATGACCGTTGAACGTAAATTTCAACGTTTTATTATAATTGCAACAGTTTACATATTAATTTTGTTTCTTTTATTAATTATAATGCCATATTACTTTACCATTACTTTAGCATTACTTTACCGTTACGCTGTAGCGTAATGTTTGCGTTCGGCCGGTCCGCCAGGGATAAAGGGCATAGCAGGATAAGTCGGTACTAATATGAGGTTCAATTCCCTGGAAGATTATATCTGAGAAATCAGTTTTGTGGGAGTTATGGGGGTGAGTAGAAAAATCGATAAACAAATTTTTCTCGGAAACGGCTAAACCGATTTTGATGAGGGAAAAATATGTTGTGTTTGCCAATGGAGGAATGATTTGAAAACATTATGGGACATTTTATATAAAAATAAAAAGTCAAACAAATTTTTCAAAATCTTTTTCATTTTTCTTTTAATGCGAAATTCTTGAGACACAGTCACCGTTTTTGTTTAAAAACACATTGAGTTATGTGAGAAAATATGTAAACGTTTGTGATCATCAGAGTTGCTGCTCGCGGTTAAAAAAATTAAAAATCTCCAGCGTACCACGTTATATGCACGTCCTATAATGCATAATAATTAAGGAGTCTGCAAACTTCCCTAGCAGACCTCGTTAAGGTAACGATTACGCTACAGCATAACCCTAAACCAATCTCTCAATATAATCAATAAAAGTAACAAAAGAAATACTTAAAATATTGTAATTATAATTTTACGTAAAAATTAAAGTTAGAAAATGGCAATTTGAATGCAAAAATTTGAGTTTTTAGCGGTAGAAATTTAAAAAAAATCTTTAAAACGTTTTTTTAACTCATACCACTGAAATCTAATTTTTGAATTTAAATTGCCATTTTGTAACATTAATTTTAACGTATAATTATAATTACAATATTTTAAGTAATTATTTTGTTACTTTTATTCATTATATTGAGATATTGGTTTAGGGTTACGCTGTAGCGTAATCGTTACCTTCACGCGGTCTGCTAAGGAAGTTTACAGACTCCTCTTTGTACATTATAGTACGTGCATTTAACGTTGTACTCGTTTTTAATTTTTTTAACCGCGAGCAGCCACTCGGGTCGACCTCAAACTTGTTTTTATTTTTGCAAATAATTTAAGGTATTTCTAGACAAAAAACGGTGATTGTGCCTCAAGAATTTCTCATTTAAGAAGAATCTTGAAGTATTTTGAACATTTTTGTTGACATTTTAAGTTTGTATCAAATGTCCCATAATTTTTACAAATCATCCCTCCATTGTCACCCATAACATACATAGTTCTCCCCCATAGAAATCGGTCCAGCCGTTTTCGAGAATAAAGATGTTTTTCGATTTTTCTACTCACCCCCATATCTCCCATAAAAATGATTTCTCAGGTGTAATCTTCCGGGAAATTGAACCTTATTTGATACCAACTCACGGTGAAAATGTCGAAAAGATTCAGATGGGGGCAGCTTATACATGCTTACCTGCTATGCCCTGCCTGGCGGACCGGCCGAACGCAAACATTACGCTACAGCGTAACGGTAAAGTAATGGTAAAGTAATGGTAAAGTAATATGGCATTATAATTGATAAAAGAAACAAAATTGATATGTAAACTGTTGCAATTATAATAAAGCGTTAAAATTTACGTTAAATGGTCATGCCGTCATTGCAACAACTTGCTTTCTCATCGTTAAAAAATAAAAAAACAAAGTGGCTGTCATTCAAGTCAGGCCCCTGCAGACTGGCAACCTACTTGAAGCCCCGTTAACGGGTTGCCGAAATGCAGGGGTCCGACTGCAATGACAATCACTATGTTTTTTTATTTTTTAACGCTGCAAAAGCAACTTGTTGCAATTACGACATGGCCATTTAACGTAAATTTCAACTTTTTATTATAATTGCAACAGTTTGAATAATAATTTTGTTTCTTTTATCAATTATAATGCCATATTACTTTACCATTACTTTACCATTACTTTACAGTTACGCTGTAGCGTAATGTTTGCGTTCGGCTGGTCCGCCAGAGCTTTAAGGTTTATTATATGCTTATTATATATTCAAATTATAATAAACGTTATTTAGTACAAAATCATTATTTCATTTATTTAAAATATTCTAAGTAATATTTAAATCATTTATTTTAGTACGCTTCGTGAAGTCGCACGAAAGTCTCATTTCAATCTCACGCGTGCATCAACTATCATCCGTGCGAGCGATATGCGTCGCATATGATGACACGTATGTCTGCATCTGTGACTTCAGGTGTGCGGAATAAATCCGCACGCGTGCGAGTAATATGCGTAGCATATGAGACTATAATTGTTATCTGGGTAATTAAACATAATTATGAAAATTAATTGTTTTAGATACACAATATATATTAAAGGAAAATAATATATGAGAAAAAGAATCGGGGTGTTTTTTTATCGTGAGCGGTTCAAAATATTTCCCAGCATGTGAAGACTTTCTCAGCAATACACCAGAAAGGAAATCGACTGCGCATGTGTGGGACACAGGCGTTAAGAATTTTAGCCGAAACCAGGGATGAATTAAATAGTATAATTAACTCTTATGAAATAATTGATTAAAATCCGCAAAAAAATGTTAAAATTTTTTTGACCTCCCTAGTTTACGTGCAGAACAGAAAGAGTTCACTTTGTCGGCTGTTGCTAAGAGTCAATTTCTGACAAAATTCAGGCATTTATTTCCATATTAGATTATATGTAGAAAATTTTATTAAATTTCCCAATTATGTAATTTTATCCATCTCTCAATATAAATATTATTTTAATTGAAGTTAAAATAATTTTTGATGTTAAACCGAAGCTATTATCAAATTTATTTATTTTAGTATTTCAGTACTTTGATTTAGTATTATAACAGAAAAAAAAGTATTGAAGCGAAATGAAACTAGAGTTATTGATGAATGATTCTGCGTTGCTTAAATATTCAATTAAATATGCATTTTCTCCTTGTGAGTTCTATTCAAATTGACGCGCCGTTAAAAGTAATGGAGCCATGGTGGGGGGAGCCAGGAATCCGGCTGGTCGGATACATTCGTGCTTTCACAACGAGTGGATGCGGAGCACTTGGCTCCCAAACTCTACGTCCCCCCACTCCATCTACCCACAGCTCTTCCATGGTTCATTCCACTCGTTCCAATTCCAGGATACTTAGGTCGTTCAAAATACATTCATGGCAATATAAAACAGCCCGAAAAACGAAAGAAATGTTAAGAAATCAATTACATAATCAAGAATATTTCCTATTCTAAAAATGCCTGAATTAATAG
>CAKNXH010047512.1:0-11238 GCA_932178445.1 Andricus quercusramuli
CAAAAAATAATCTTTTTTAGAATTTCACAGTGTGAATAGATTCTCTGATTTTTGGGCTCCAACCCTTAACCTCAAAATGAACCCCCTTGGCACCCAGCAGATATGATTTCTCAAAAAATGATCTTTTTTAGAATTTCACAGTGTGAATAGAGTCTCTGATTTTTGGGCTCCTCAAAAATACCAACACTGATTTTTGGGCTCCAACCCTTAGCGTGAAAATCAACCCCCTTGGCCCCTAGCAGAAATGACTTTCTCAAAAAATGATCCTTTTTAGAATATCACAGTGTGAATAGATTCTCTGATTTTTGGACTCCACAAAAACACCAACACCGATTTTTGGCCTCCAACCCTTAACCTCAAAATGAACCCCCTTGGCACCCAGCAGATATGACATTCTCAAAAAATGATGTTTTTTAGAATTTCACAGTGTGAATAGAGTCTCTGATTTTTGGGCTCCTCGAAAATAGCAACACTGATTTTTGGGCTCCAACCCTTAGCGTGAAAATCAACCCCCTTGGCACCCAGCAGAAATGACTTTCTCAAAAAATGATCTTTTTCAGAATTTCACAGTGTTAATCGAGTCTCTGATTTTTGGGCTCCTCCCAAATACCAAAACTGATTTTTGGGCTCCAACCCTTAACCTCAAAATCAACCCCCTTGGCACCCAGCAGATATGATTTCTCAAAAAATGATCTTTTTTAGAATTTCACAGTGTGAATAGAGTCTCTGATTTTTGAGCTCCACAAAAATACCAACACCGATTTTTGGGCTCCAACCCTTAACCTCAAAATGAACCCCCTTGGAACCCAGCAGATATGATTTCTCAAAAAATGATCTTTTTTAGAATTTCACATTGTGAATAGAGTCTCTGATTTTTAGGCTCTTCCAAAATACCAACATCGATTTTTGGGCTTTAACCCTTAACGAGAAAATCAACCCCCTTGGCACCCAGCAGATATGACTTTCTCAAAAAATTATCTTTTTTAGAATTTCGCAGTGTGAATATAGTCTCTGATTTTTGGGCTTCTCAAAAGCTCAAAACAGCTTTTTTTTCGTGTTTTCCATGTTTGATTTTTGATTTTGGGGATGTTTTGTGTACTTGGGGGTGGTTTTTGAAAATTTTGTTTGGTGCATTCGAGAGCCCAATATAAGACAAAAATTATGACACACTTTATTTTTTTTCAGATGTGATTTTTGACAAGGGGGTGGTTTTTTGCTCATAGGGGGTGGTTTTTTGAATTTTTTTTCAGTGAACTTGAGAGCCCAAAATAAGCCCGAAATTGTGGTGCATTTAATTTCTTCCTAGCTTGCTTTTTTATATAGGGGGTAATTTTATTTCCGCTAGGGGTTGTTTTTGGAAATTGGTTTTTGGCGCGTTCAAGAGCGCAAAAAAAGCCCAAAATTCTGTCGTCTTTGATTTTCAATTTTTTCGAATTTTTATGTAGTGGAGGTGCTGGCTTGATTCAAGCCAGCACCTCCACACAAAATTTGAATTTTCAAAAAAAGTAGAGGAGCCCAAAAATCATCAATACAGCCCAAAAACAGCCCAAAAACAGCCCAAAAAAAGCCCAAAATTCTGATGCCAAAAAATTTGGGAATTTCGATTGTGGAGGTGCTAGCTTGATGGACCTGAAAATGAAGCCCTCTGTACCTGAATTGAGCCCTGATGATTTGAGGAAAGCAAAAGTTTGCTCCTTTGACAAGGACTGTTTTTCTACATTTCTGTGAAGGCTTCCGTGCATATGCTTGTCGAGTAGCTCTTGGTGAAATTTTCTAACCTCTGCTTTCTTTACTTCGGCTTTTAGACGTGAAGCATCTAGATGGAGTAATGCACTTTCCTCACTTCTGATGTTGAAATTCAGGCCAAGGGCCTCGGCAGCTTGCTCCGCGGCTTTGTAAAGGAACGCTTCTTCGCCAATCATCTCGTGGTTTCTGACTATCTTTAGGAGAGGATCTCTGCCATTCGCAACTACGTAAGCTGTACTTAAAACAATTCGGTTATGAAGACATTGGAGATTCAGAAGTCCGCGTCCGCCTTGACGGCGTGAAATGTATGATCGCGGAACTGACGAATTGATATACAAACTTTCATGCATATGCATGATCTTACGCGTGGTAACATCAAGGGCCGTAAGTTCGTTCTTCGTCCATTGAACCACCCCAAACGAGTAGAGTAGAACCGGGACGGCAAGCATGTTAGTCGCAGATGCCTTGTTCAACGCCGACAGATTGGAAGACCAAATCTGTCTAAGAAGATGCTTGTATCTGCTTCGGAGAGACTCCTTCACTGATGTTACGTCCTGAATGCGGCTTTGAGGCACGCCCAGGTATGTATAGGTCTCTCCAGTGTTAAGATGTCTAATAACACTTATATCTACAAACTCAGGGTCCTTGGGAACGCCAGTAATCTTTCCTTTCTTCAAATGAATTTTGGCACACTTGTCCAAGCCAAAGTCCATCCCAATCTCTCCTGTGTAGTTCTTGACGATATTTATAGCAGTTTGAAGTTTGCTTTTACCAGCGGCATAGATCTTCAGGTCATCCATATAAAATGACGATGATTCCTAGATGAGATGGTAAATCTAGTTTTCCAAAGAGGCATCAGTCTCTCTATGCATCTCACTATGTGTGGATGTACCTTCAAGCTTTCCAACAGATAGATGATAAGTCTATGAGAGGTTGAATCGAAAGCTTTCCGGTAGTCAATCCAAGCCATTGACAGGACGCGCTGATGGGCGGCAGCGTCTTTACAGACACACCTGTCAATTAGCAGGTTCTCTCGACATCCTGCTACACCTTTTTTCGAGCCTCGTTGTTCGTATATCTCTCGCCATACAGGCTCAATTCGTCGAACGATCCTGTTCTTTAGGACAGCTGTAAAGATCTTATACAGTGTGTTTAAACAAGTTATTGGCCTGTAATTCTCTGGTCTGGACAAGTTGCCTTTCTTTGGGTAGGAGTATAGTGCGTCCGAACACCAGCCACTGCGGAATGGGCGTCTCCGACTTCAAATATGAGGTGAATATGCGGGCCAAATGTTGGTGTATAGAAGTAAACTTCTTCCACCAAAAGTTCTTAATACAATCTGGTCCAGCACCGGAAAAGTTCTTCGTGCCTCTAAGTGCTTTTTTCACCTCTTCGGCAGTGACTGATGGGCACTCCTCCTCAGATTTTTTGAGGCTGTCGCCAAACTCCTTGAAGCGGATGATATTGTCAGTATCTTCTTTCAACTCTAGTGTTTTCGGGATCTTGTACACCTCTCTCCAAAAAGTCTCTACCTCCTTGGGCTTGGGTGGATTTTTTACAAAAATAGGGGGATCACTGAAGAGGCGCGATGGGTCAGCAAGAAACTGTTGATTCTCCCTGATCCATCTCTCCCTCTTCTGTATCCTCCTCCTTGCGTCAGATAACAGCCTTATTTTGTCAACAGTATGCTGCTTGATTGTCAGCAGCTTTGACTTTGTTCAGTGTGTGATTCAAGGTCCTTAGTTCTTGGGCGAACTTTCGAACCCTTTCCGTGAACGGTCTACCAGATGTTATGTAGTCAATCACACATTGAACACGGGACGCATTCTGTCTTGCCCATCCAATTTTCTTGTTCAGTTGATGCAAGCGTCTTCTGGTCTTCTGATCCATCGTCGGCTTCAGCCTTCGATTTGAATCAGCCAAAGCTCTCGCAGCACCATAAACTGAGCAATTGATGGTCCAGAGGTCAGACTCTTGCGAGATATCTCCACGAAGGCAGGCATCCATTTCAGCCAGATCTTGTGGCTTAAAAGGAACTTGCATGTTGATGTTCCTCGTTGTACTGAAGTGGCGATCATCTTCCAGAAGGTGCCGGCTTTCTGCGGTTGGTGTTAATGTCGTTCCATCTTCGTCTGCAAAGACTGATGCGAAACGTGCTGAATCTCTGGGTGTTTCTGGCACCACAGAGTATGCATACGCGCCATAAAGCCTCCGCGAACAGGGATAATACTGGCATCGTAGCAGTCTAGCACGTCATTCCTAAGTTGATCCGTCCACTCAATGTCGGCGTTTCGCCGGTTCGCCGTCGGGTTTTCATCTAAATTATTTTCAGCACCCCGAACTCTAGGATGATCAGCATTTTTTGCCGATCCATTGTCGGGTGCTCTGCGCGTTCGATCGTTTTGAACCGCATCTACAACATTTTGGTGGTTCGTTGGTTTCATTGTTGTTCCCACGAGCAGCTAGGGAAAGGGTTCGTCCATCCTTGTAGAGCCCCGCGTGCAATTGTCCAGGGATGGTCCCGAAGGAATAACCCCTAAGCGAAAGTGTGAGAACCGTGCCGAAAGCTGCATGGCACCTGGGTGAGGTGTCTTTAACGGTGACTCTGGGATACCGGGCGACGTCTCAGAGTATCAGCCTTATCCTTGCACGCGGGGCTCTACAAGGATTGACAATCCCTTTCCCTAGCTGTTCGTGGGAACAACAATGAAACCAACAAACCACCAAAATGTTGTAGATGCGGTTCAAAACGATCGAACGCGCAGAGCACCCGACAATGGATCGGCAAACAATGCCGATCATCCTAGAGTTCGGGGAGCTGAAAATAATTTAGATGGAAACACGACGACGAACCGGCGAAACGCCCACATTCAGTGGACGGATCAACTTAAGAATGACGTGCTAGACTGCTACGATGCCAGTATTATCCCTGTTCGCGGAGGCTTTATGGCGCGTATGCATACTCTGTGGTGCCAGAAATACCCAGAACCTCAATAGGTTTCGCATCAGTCTTTGCGAAATCAAGCCGACTACCTCCGGAAAAATGGATTTGTACGCGGAGATATCTTGCAAGAGTCCGACCTCTGGACCATCAATTGCTCAGTTCATCGTGCTGCGAGAGCTTTGGCTGATTCAAATCGAAAGCTGAAACCGACGATGGATCAGAAGACCAGAAGACACTTGCATCAACTGAACAAGAAAATTGGATGGGCAAGACAGAATGCGTCCCGTGTTCAATGTGTGATTGACTACATAACATCTGGTAGACCGTTCGCGGAAAGGTTTCGAAAGTTCGCCTAAGAACTAAGGACCTTGAATCACACACTGAACAAGTCCAAGCTGCTGACAATCAAGCAGCATATTGTTGACAAAATAAGGCTGTTATCTGACGCAAGGAGGAGGATACAGAAGAGGGAGAGATGGGACAGGGAGAATCAATAGTTTCTTGCTGACCCATCACGCCTCTTCAGTGATCCCCCTGTTTTTGTAAAAAATCCACCCAAGCCCAAGGAGGTACAGACTTTTTGGAGTGAGGTGTACAAGATCCCGAAAACACTAGAGTTGAAAGAAGATACTGACAATATCATCCGCTTCAAGGAATTTTGCGACAGCCTCATAAAATCTGAGGATGAGTACCCATCATTCACTGCTGAAGAGGTGAAAAAAGCACTTAGAGGCACGAAGAAGTTTTCCGGTGCTGGACCAGATTGTATTAACAACAATTTGGAAAACTAGATTTACCATCTCATCTAGGAATCATCGTCTGACGACGAACAAGGTCACCTTCCAGAGGGGCGTCTCTCAAGGGGATAGTATGAGCCCTTTGCTTTTTTGCATCACACTTCTGCCTCTATCTCTCGCACTACGAAATTCTCCTGGATACCTCTGTGGCGCTCACTAATCAGCGTGAGTATAAGGTCACTCATGTATTTTATATGGATGACCTGCAGATCTTTGCCGCTGGTAAAAGCAAACTTCAAACTGCTATAAATATCGTCAAGAACTACACAGGAGAGATTGGGATGGCCTTTGGTTTGGACAAGTGTGCCAAAATTCATCTGAAGGAAGGATAGATAACTCGCGTTCCCAAGGACCCTGAGCTTGTAGATATAAGTGTTATTAGACATCTTAGCACTGGAGAAACCTATACATACCTGGGCGTGCCTCAAAGCCGCATTCAGGACGTAACATCAGTGAAGGATTCTCTCCGAAGCAGATACACGCATCTTATTAGACAGATTTGGTCTTCCAATCTGTCGGCGTTGAACAAGGTATCTGCGACTAACATGCTTGCCGTCCCGGTTCTGCTCTACTCGTTTGGGGTGGTTCAATGGACGAAGAACGAGCTTAAGACCCTTGATGTCACCACGCGTAAGATCATGCATATGCATAAAAGCTTGCATATCATTTCGTCAGTTCCGCGATTATACATTTCACGCCGTCAAGGCGGACGCGGACTTCTGAATCTCCAATGTCTTCATAACCGAATTGTTTTAAGTACAGCTTACATCGTTGCGAATGGCAGAGATCCTCTCCTAAAGATGGTCAGAAACCACGAGATGATTGGCGAAGGAGCGTTCCTTTACAAAGCCGCGGAGCAAGCTGCCGAGGCCCTTGGCCTGAATTTCAACATCAGAAGTGAGGAAAGTGCATTACCCCATCTAGATGCTTCACGTCTAAAAGCCGAAGTATAGAAAGCAGAGGTTAGAAAATTTCAACAAGAGCTACTCGACATGCATATGCACGAAAACTTTCACAGAAATGTAGAAAAACAGTCCTTGTCAAAGGAGCAAACATTTGCTTTCCTCAAATCATCAGGGCTCAATTCAGGTACAGAGGGCTTCATTTTCGCATGCCAGGACGGTGCAATCTCCACCTTAGCATACCGCGCCCGCATTTTATGTCAAGCAGTTCCCAGTGATAGGTGCAGAGCGTGTCATGCACACGTTAAATACCTAGAACACATACTATCGGGGTGTCCGACCCACGCAGGAACAACGTATATCTATAGACATAATGCGGCCCTAAGAGTACTTTATTACCACCTTTGTCGCTCTTACGGTGTTGATCGCGACCCTGCCCTGCCGAACGCTCCAAGGGATATAGAGTCAATTGTCTGAAACGAGAAGTGCCAGATTTTCTGGAACCACGATTTTCGGGTAGCAGTCTCCGTTGCGCACTCGAGGCCTGACATTGTTCTCCAAGACTTCGAGAAACGAACGATATTCGAGATCGAATTCTCGGTTCCGTCAGAATACAACATCACTGCAAAGGAGAAAGAAAAAGAGGAGAGGTATCAAGACCTTAAAAGAGAGCTGCAACGACTGTACCCAAAATATTCGGTACGAGTAATTGTCCTTGTGATAGGTGCTCTCGGAGGTGCTAAATTATCACTGGTTCGTAACCTTAAAGCCATACCCGCGTGCCAAAAATATGCGAAGGCACTTGCCAGATGGATGCAGAAAGCTGTCATCCTTGGGTCGCTTCGTGTCCTCAAGACACACGAGGGTTTCGCCGGCCTGTCGTTGTGATTTCGTCGTGCTCTGTGACCACCCATCTCACGGATGTGAGACGTGGCCATAGGTGTATTTTACCGCGGTTCTACTGGGGGCTATTGACATTTTCTCTTTAGATGGCAGTTGCTCTTAGTGGTTCCCTGCGGTGGTTGTTTAACTTTTTTTTTTTAATTATATATATATATATATATATATATATATCCTATCATAAAAGAGAGGTTGCGATTACATCTCGAAAACTGAAGCCGATTCTCTCTTCACCTATTGGTTGGATTTAAATTCGCCGCCTAAGCTTGTAGTCCCACGAATAAATTAGGATTTATTTTCTTCTAACCCTTTCTAAGATTGTCACACTTGGCGGGTGAACGGTGGGTGAGTTAGGGTAACGTACAATTTTGGTGACGGTGGGATAAGGATCGGAAATAAAGGAACTATTTTTTTTAACCATGGGATCTCATGTTGAGCACAAAAATTTCATTCGTTCGTAAAATGTGTTGGTCGTGACACATGCACCCTTAATCGGCACCCTAGAGGTACCCTCGGAGGCAACCTGTAGGTCCCTGACAAAGCGTGATGTGTGCATTGTGTGTGTGTGTGTGGGCGTTGCCACATGCACTCTTAATAGGCACCCTAAAAGTCACCTCGGAGGCAACCTGTAGGTCCCCGACGAAGCGTGATGTGTATATGTGTGTGTACGGGTGTTGCAACATACACCCTCAATCGGGACCCTAGAAGTCACCTCGGAGGTAACCTGTAAGTCTCCGACAAAGTGTGATATGTGTCGTATGTGTGTGCGAGTGTTGCTATATGCACTCTCAATCGGGACCCTAGAAGTCACCTCGGAGGTAACCTGTAAGTCTCCGACGAAGTGTGATGTGTGTCGTGTGTGTGTGGGAGTGTTGCCACATGCACCCTCAATCGGCACCCTATTAGTCACCTCGAAGGTTACCTGTAGGTCCCCGACGGAGCGTGATGTGTGCCGTATGTGTGTGTGAGTGTTGCCATATGCACCCTCAATCGGGACCCTAGAAGTCACCTCGGGGGTAACCGGTAAGTCCTCGTCGAAGGGTGATATGGGTTGTATGTGCGTGTGAGTGTTGCCATATGCACCCTCAATCTGGACCCTAGAAGTCACCTCGGAGGTAACCTGTAAGTCCCCGACGAAAGGTGATATGTGTGTGTGAGTGTTGCCACATACACCCTCAATCTGGACCCTAGCAGTCACCTCGAGGGTAACCTGTAAGTCCTCGACGAAGTGTGATATGAGTTGTATGTGTGTGTGAGTGTTGCAACATACACCCTCAATCTGGACCCTAGCAGTCACCTCGGGGGTAACCTGTAAGTCCTCGACAAAGTGTGATATGTGTTGTATGTGGGTGTGTGCTGCCATACAAACTAAAAAGACACATAAGTCCAATCTCACTTGAACTGAGAAAATCGAGAAAAACTGTTTGTCCAAAGAACTCTAATATCGAATAATATTTTGAATAATCTATATACACTATTAGGGTAAAAATACTGTGCTCTTTCATATTTTGCAATAAAAAATTGATTTTTCAAACAATTTCTATTAGAAAATGGACTTGCGTATTTTTAATAGTCGCGAAAAGTCGAAAATACAAGGCAAAAAGAACACAAAGTCACTTGCGGACAGTGTCTTTATCGCATAGATCGAGCGCGGCCTCGAAATCCAAGAGAAAAACATACGTAAGGGACACTATGTAGGGTGGTGGGGGCTGGTCCTAGTGTCATATATAATATCGATCAGCTAATTCCAAATATCCTGATCTTCGCATGAAATAGTATTTGCACTGTTTTATTGTTATTAATATAGTGCCAAAAGAATTAATTTTTAGTAATAAAATAATTTTTTTAATGAAAATAAACTTGCTAAAATAAAATACAATGACAAATTAAGTAGAAAAACATATTATCCAATAGGAGTATTTTGTGGTGGTTGTCCTAATTTGATCGTTGAATTCTTGTTTTATTTTCAGGATTTCTATACATTGACTTGATTATTGGACGTTAAATGCCATTTTGAATTTGATTTTAGTCCGATTTAAAATTCTTGATTTTCAACATATTATCCATCAAATGAATTCTAATTATTTTAATGAAGTCGGATGGCGTAATGAAATTTGTCGAATCTGATGTACGTAAACTAAAATTGTGTTAACAATTTGTGTTTAAAGAAAGGAAAAATCAGATTAGTTTTTATGAAAAATTATCTTTTGATCAAATGCTCTCACTGAAAAATAACTTATTTTTTATGTCTATTTCTGTCTACTGAATTGTCCCTGGGAAAATTAAAGTTTTTTTGATGCTTTACAAAAAAGTTTCTTACATTGTTATATCTTACTTGTGAGAAACAATCTAAGTGAAAAAATACATGATATGTATTATGCTGTTCGAAAAAATGGCTATTTTGTCTAGTTTGACTGGATTACTAGATGAAATGATAATACCTAAATTATTATAAAAAATTAATTTTGCTTTACGGCATCTGCATTTTTGTGGATAAAATGTAATTATTGAGCCCAAATAAATATTTTGAAGTCATCCGTTTTACGTTACTTCAATTTTGCAGTAGGGGACAAAAAAGGGTATAAATTATTGCAGTAAACCATTCATTTAAGTTTTTGATAATTCAAAATCACATTGTTGATTATTTTATCAGAAAGTATGAATAACGAAGTATATTATTAAATATTTTTCGTACAAGTATGTACGTTTTAATTATCCACGCATCTCAGATTTAAATTATTTTTTAATAGTAAATAATTGCAAAAGGATTAGTCGCAATAATTCTCATATAAATCTCGCTTATTGTTAATGTGAACATTATGCATTTGCGGCTACTTAACATTTAGAAAACTTAGTAATTTACAACTTATACATATCTTGAGATATTTTATTAGATAAGAAATTTATTAAAATTCATTAAAAATTTATTATAATTTGAAATATTTTGAGAGAGAGTCTGAGACGTATGCATTTCGACACTAATCGAAATTGTACAATAGGGTGGTCCAAAAATGCATTGCAAAATTTTTTTTCACCCTAGAGGGCAAGTAATAAATTCTGGTAAAAACTTCATGTTATTGTTTATACAATTAATTATTGTTTTTTTCTTCAAATTTCCTTCAAATTGAGTATGGATGGTTTACATCTTCTTTGGCGCATTATTAAATAAATCATCAAAGTCATGATAAAATTTGAATCATAAAAGTACATTTATCATTGCTTTTTTCATATTTATTCATAATTAGACTGCATATGAAATGGATTTAGATTATATTTCATTATAACATTTTAAAGTCTTATGAATATCAATCTGACGTGCTGGAAGACAGAAAAAATATATATTAAAATATATTTACGAAGATAATTCCATGTTGAATATTTTATATTATTGATCCACATTTTTTAATACAAAATTGCTTGAACTAATAAAATTTTTTTAAACAGTAACAGGACCTTTTTAACATAATTTACTACTCAAAATCATTCAATATTAGTTTTAATTCAGAAAATACGATTTAAAAAATATTTTTGGGAAAAAATTGTTTAAACAAATTATATTTGTTCAAACAATTGAAAAATGGTTAATATATTCTTTTTATACACTATAAAGTCAGAAAAATAATTATATTTATATTATTTTTTTAAAGTTATCGAAAAAAACTGCTTAAGCAAATCAAAGTTGTTTAAACAAATAGAAATTTATCAAAAATTGAAAGATATGTATCAAAATTATATAATTATTTAACACAAAGTAGCATAGGATGCCAATTTGAGAAAAAACTGAACATCTCTGGGTCAATTTTTAGAAATGTTGAGAATAAACAATAAGTGATTGTTTAAATAATCACATAATGTTTTTTAAAAAAATCACTACTCCAAACAATGACAAACTATTACATTTCAATCAGAAAATACGATTATTTTTTACATTTTTTGGCAATAAATAATT
>CAKNXH010047513.1:0-11924 GCA_932178445.1 Andricus quercusramuli
TCAGGGAGAATCAAATCGGCGAGGGACACCTGGAGTACCTTCCTTGTAAGTTTAACTTAGATCGGACAACTTTGACTTTTTGAGTGGGTACACTTGAGAAATAACGCCCCATATACAGGGTGATTCACACTTCATCATACACCTTTTATATACAGATTCCTTGTAAAAAACAAAACAACAAATCACAACGACAAAATGTTGTATGCTCAATTGTTTTTAAACCATTGATAATTGCAGCGAGCCAATAGGAGGTTGTTATTCTCGCGCGTTCATGAGCATCTTGCGCGAACGAACTGTTTATGTCTTACTTCAAGTTAGTAAAAAAAGTCGTAACAGTCAGACCAGAGACAAAAGTTTCGAAACAACGCGAAGGTCGTTAAACATATCACTGCCACTTGTTTAGGGAATCCCCCGATATAAATACTAAATTTAAACTAAATCTAAACTAAATTATTACAGATAGCAAATCTCAACCTCAAAATTCATTTTTAGCTGCAGTTTCATAAAAAAATGCAATGCATGAATCCATTATCTTGTTTCAAATTCTGCGGACTTAAATTTCAATAAAATTTTTATTTACTCGTTCTAACCGAAGTCTTTTCTGTTTTTTAAAAGAATCTGAACGTTATGTAAATTAAAATAATCATAAAACTTGGAGCAAATAGACTACTTATTCAGGCTTCTAAATAAATTATCACGAAAGTAAGTTCATTCCATTCCGTAATCTTATAGTCATTGTTCATTTTGTCAAAATACAAGTAACTGAAATTCTGCAAGGAATGGAAAAGAACGACTTGTTCGGGTAGAATAAGTGTTTTTTTTTATTTCAGACTTGTTAATAAATTTTCAAGAAAGAAAGTCTACTAAGCTTGAAGAATGTTAGGTTCTTTTTATTTTTACTTCTATTTATTTATTTTAAAATTTTCTATGATAATAGGTAAGCAACATTAAAAATATTTCAAGTTTTATGACATCGCTTTCGCAAGCTTGTTAGGTAATTTTTCACCTAAACAATCCAACGAAGTGTCTGATTTTGACGGAGGATTCTCATAAGCTTCTGTAGAAATTGCTAAGTATGTCGAGAAAAGAAGGTTCCAAAGATTTTTGAACAGTTTTTTAACTGAGGCGTCAGACTGTTTTGGTCGCGTTTTTACGACAAACAGTCATCTTCCTTGAAAAATAAAATCCCTTGTTTGAATTCTTCAGTCGAAAAACTAGACGTTTATAAAAGTTGAGCGAAGGTATTTCTTCATTTCCAGAAATAAAATTAAGTTTCATGACTTCGAATTCGATATACATTTGTTGAAAAATTTAGAAAGTTTCTACATTAGCAGGGCCTTCTTTCATTTCTTCGTGATTCAAAATACTACCCGGAATTGGATTTAGCAATTTACATCTAAAAACATTCGATGACATTCAAAAACATTTTGAATATTCAAAAATGTTACACGGCATTTTGAAGAATTCTGTGGAATTCAAGAATCAATTACATCATCACTCGCTGGAAGCTAAGTCCTCGACATAACTTGACTAATTGGTAAATAATTAGGAAATTTAGAGAAGTTAAAAGTTTTCAAATACCAAATAATTCAATTTGTATTCTCATAGCTTGAAAAGTATTGAAAACTTTTAAATTATAATGTAAACATTTTTGAGGAAATTCTACGGAATTCGGGAGAATTCTGTGGAATTCAAATAGAAAGTTCAGCTTCATTCACTGCTAGCGTAGCAGTCGATCTAACTTGACTAATTTTGCAGAATGCAAAGAGTTCAGGAGACTTCTACAGAATTCAAAGCAAATTATGCATTTAATTTAGGCAATGAACTCCTCGAGAAATGTTTTGCAATTTTGTTGCCAGTGAAAGATACTGATAATTTTCGAATCTCGTTTAAGTGTGAAGTTGCACCAAAGAGTCAGAACCGTCTGCAAGAATAAACAGAGGGTAAATTATACAATCTGAACAGGCATTCTCATACCAACTTGAAGTAAGACATCAACAGTTCGTTCGCGCAAGATGCTCATGAACGCGCGAGAATAACAACCTCCTATTGGCTCGCTGCAATTATCAATAGTTTAAAAACTATTGAGCGTACAACATTTTCTCATTGAGATTTGTTGTTTGGTTTTTTATAAGCAATCTGTATATACAAGGTGTATGATGAAGTGTGAATCACCCTGTATATATATATATATATACACATACACAATAATATTTTTTTGGTTTCGATTCCTTTCACTAGAACTCAAGAGCCTATGACAAAACCACCGAACGCGTCCTCGGGTTGCAGATATAGGGTACCTGTACCAAAGATTTCTGCTGAATATGGTTACAAGAATTAATAAGCAGTAGCGGGAAATTGTCCAGGGATGGTCCCGAAGGAATAACGCCAAAGCGGATGCGTTACAAGCGTGCCGAAAGCTGCTTGGCACCTGGGTGAGTTGTCTTAAACGGTGACTCTGGGATACTGGTCGACCTCTCAGAATATGCAGCCTTATCCTTGCACGCAGGGCTCTACAAGGATGGACGAACTCTTTCCCTAGCTGCTCGTGGGAACAACAATGACGCCACCAAATCACCAAAAAGTTGTGGATTTGGTTCAAAACGATCGAAAGCGCACAGCACCCGACAATGGGTCGGCAAGCAGTCCCGATCACCCTAGAGTTCGGGGTTCTGAAAATAATTTCGATGAAAACACGATGACGATTTGGTGAAACGCCCACATTGAGTGAACAAATCAACTCAAGGATGACTTTCTAGACTGCTACGATGCTAGCATTATCCCTGTTCACGGAGACTTTATGGCACATATGCACACTCTGTGGTGGCAGAAACACCCAGAGCTTCAGCACGTTTCGATTCAATCATTGCGAAATCAAGGTGCCTACCTCTGGAAAAATGGATATGTACGCGGAGCGCTTTACCAACCGCTGCTTGAACAAGCTGCAGACGAATATGAGGAAGTGACATAAGACCAACCGCGGCAAGCAGGCACCTTCTGAAAAATGGTCGCGATTTCAGGACAAGGAGGAAAATTAACATGCATGTTCCTCCTAAGCCTCAAGATCTGGCTGAAATGGATGCCCCTCTTCGTGAAGGTATTTCGTAAGAGTCCGACCTCTGGACCATCAATTGCTTATTTTATGGTGCTGCGAGAGCTTTGGCTGATTTAAATCGAAGACTAAAACCGAAGATGGATCAAAAGATCAAATGACGCTTGCATCAACTGAACCAGGAGATTGGAATTGGTCAGACAGAATGCGTCCAGTGTTCAGTGTGTGATTCACTACATAACATCTGGTACACCGTTCACGAAAAGGGTACGAAAGTTCACCCAAGAACTGAGGATCTTCAATCACAAACTGAACAAGTCAAAGCTGCTGACAATCAAGCAGAATATTTTTGACAAAATACGGGTGTTATCTGACGCAAGGAGAGAATAAAAAAAGAGAGAAATGGATCAGGGAGAATCAACAGTTTCTCGCTGACCCAACGCGCCTCTTCAGCAATCTCCCTGTTTCTGTCAAAAATCCACCCAAGCCCAACGAGGTAGACTTTTTGGAGAGAGGTATACAAGATCCCGAAAACACTGGAGTTGAAAGAAGATACTGACAATATCATCTGCTTCAAGGAGTTTTGCAACAACCTCATAACATCTGAGAATGCATGTCCATCAATTATTGCAGGAGAGGTGTAAAAAGCACTCAGGGGCACGAATAACTTTTCCGCTGCAGGACCAGATGGTATCAAGAACTTCTGATGAAAGAAGTTTACTTCTACACGCCAACATCTGACCTGCATATTCACCTCTTATTTAAAGTCGGAAAAGCCCATTCCACAGTGGTCGGTATTAGGACGCACTATACTCCTACCGAAAAAAGGAAATTTGTCCAACTCAGAGAATTACAGGACAATAACTGTTTGAACACACTGTATGAAATCTTTCAGCGGTTCTTAACAATAGGATTGTTCAAAGAATTGAGCCCGTGTGGAGAGAGATGTACGAACAACGTGGCTCGAAAAAAGGTGTACAGGCTGCTGAAAGAATATGCTAATTGACAGGTGCGTCTACAAAGACGCAGCAGCTTATCAGCGCGTTCTGTCAATGGCCTGGATTGACTACCGGAAAGCTTTCAATTCAACATCTCATAGACGTATCATCTGTCTGTTGGAAAGCTTGAAGATTAATCCACACATATTCAGATGCATAGAGAGATTGATGCCCCTTTGGAAAACTAGATTTACTATCTCATCTGGAAATTATCGGGTGACAACGAACAACATCACCTTCCAGAGGGGAGTCTTTCAGGGTAATACCATGAGCCCTCTGCCTTTTTGCATCACACTTCTGCCTCTATCTCTCGCACTACGCAATTCTCATAGATACCTCTGCGGCGACATTAATCATCGCGAGCATAAAGTCACGCATATATTTTATATGGATGACCTGAAGATCTATACTTCTGGTGCAAGCAAACTTCAACCTGCTCTAAATATCGCCAAGACGTACACAGTAGAGATTGGTATGGACTTTGGAATAGACAAGTATACCAAGATTGATCTGATGAAAGTGAAGATTATTGGCTTTCCCGATGACCCTGGGCTTGTGGACATAAGTGTTATTAGACATATTGATATTGGAGAAACCTATACATACGTGTGCGTGCCTAAAAAGCCGCATTCAGGACGTAACTCAGTAAAGGAGTCTCTCAGTGCAGGAGTCTCTCCTAGAACACATACTATCCGAGTGTGCCAGTCACGCGGGAACGACGTATGTGTACAGACAAAATGCGGCCCTAAGAGTGCGTTATTACCATCTTGGTGGCTCTTACGGTGTTGGCCGTGAGCCTGCTCTGCCGAACGCTCCGAGGAACAGAAAGTCAATTGTCCAAAAGAAGAAGTGCCAAATTTTTTGGATCTACGATTTTCGGACAGCAGTCTCCGTTGCACACTTGAGCAGGGGTCGTCAGCGAGGGGAAATTTCTCGAGTCCCGCTCCATTAACACGTGTGGATCGCTCGCTTCGTCTCTCCCACCAAGAGCCTCCACTCCACTCTAAGGGTTCGGGGTGGTGGTAAATTCTGTTCTATGACGTCAGAATTTACCACCAACCCGAACCCTTAGAGTGGAGTGGAGACTCTTGGCGGGAGAGACAAAGCGAGCGATCCACACGTGTTAACGGAGCTGGACTCGAGAAATTTCCCCTTGCTGACGACCCCTGCACTTGAGGCCTGACATTGTTCTCCAAGACTTCAAGAAACGAACTATATTCGTGATCGAATTCTCGGCTCCGGCCGACTACAACATCACTGCCAAGGAGAAGCAAAATGAGAAGAGGTATCAAGACCTTAAAAGGGATTTGTCAAAAGCCTTTTTGAGGAACTTTTCAATTTGACTGTCAGAGGAGGTGAAAGGTGAGGAACCAGGACGATTTTGCCTTGCTTCGGCAGCTTTCTTGACTGTGGTTGGGGCATATGTCAAGGAACGAAATATTTTCCAAATTTGATCCCCAGCAGTTTCTTTTCTTAATCCTTAATCTCTAACCTCAGACTGTTAAAGCTTTCCCTTGGCCATCCACAGCTTCTTTCTCTGTAGTCTCTCTCGTATCGATGAGTCGTGACTGACGCCGATATTTTTCTCTGCGAGCTGTTTTCATTTTTCCATAATTATCTGCATATGGGAATGAGAACACAACTTAACCAAAACAGGGCGATCACCCTGCCCTTTCCCCAACCGAAAGGCATCTGCCATGTGCTTAGCCGAGATCGACATATTCACCTCTGAGAAAGTGCTGACAAGACAGCTTGGCAGGCCTTCGTTGTTTCCAGAATTGTTAGAAGGTTTGTGTACAATTAGGTTATTAGCACAAACATTCCTCTAAAGAGAGGACATTTCATTCCTCAAAGTGTATACCTCCGCAATTAGAAAAGAATGACACTTTTGCAGCCTGTCACACTTGTTTTTTAGTAACTGTGACTCTTCCACAAGCGAATCTAAATCATTTTTCAGGTTACAGATAGTTTTATTAACCGTCTTAACTTCCTTCTTAGTTTCAGTAGTTGTGTCCATCATAGATGTGAAGGTGAAAACGATAAATCCCGGCTCTCTCAGGTATATAAATTTAGTCCTTGTTGTGAAGAGCAGATACTGTCGGGGCCCGATATGGATATATAATGTCAGTGTTACATTGACCAGAAGACGAACACGAGTGCACTAATGCCATATTGAAGAACCGATATTTTTAGGCTGGGTAGTAACACCACCCACTGGGAATGACAAAAAACACAAGGGTCCAGCTGAAGTCACTTCACACAGGCAAAACCCTTCCTTTAAATGTGAATCCAAGCATAAAAACCGGGCCCAAAATCACGGCCATAACTCTCTGGCTGCCACCAGAAATGGTATTTCTTAGGCAAAAATTTCACAGCTTCAGAAACGCGTGTTTCGACGACCGAGTCATATTTTCCACACTTTAATCAAGTAAATATTATTACAAAAGGGTTTAAGCCTGTCCCTCTATTGAAGCTATTACATTCTCATCCTAATGTATTGCGCCCTTCTATGTTTTCTCAGTTTAAAAAATCGAAAAAACCAACTTTGGCCGCTAAGGTGAATTACGTTAACTTTGGAATAGTCAACTTCTTCCTAATCGCACAGGCAATTAGGTAGCACTTTAATGAATCTATATTCGCAAATGATAAAAATTCTTAAGAAATCTACTTCATGCTGATATTTTAATCTAAAATAAAATAAAAACTGAACAATCTCCTTAAACTGTAGATTTCAACACTTTTCTAATATTTCCAAGTACGCTTCCGTACACGTATTGTACTATAAACGAAGCCCAGCATTTGAGCCTCGATCATCTTCAACCTAAAAGTTGTTGAGCTGAATATTTCTTGACAGAAAGCATCTTTCTGATGATAAATGAGTAGTGTGAAGGCAAATTAAAAATCTTGGTGAGTTAAGTTAAATTTATAGACGGACGGGGAGCTCCAAAAAGGAAACCCCTAGTAGAGTGGGACGTTTTGAATGAATTTTCGAAATTAAAAACGTAATAGCGCGGAAAAGTTGCCTTTTGGCGTGATAAGCTCAGAGATATTTTTTTTATTTTTTCCGGTCAACATCTTCCGTCTCCACAGCGCGTTCAAAGTTTCAAAAATTCGAACAATTTCGAGCATTTTCTTAAAAAATCGTAAAAAATTCACCCGAGTGTCAAAATCGTTTTATTTTTATTGAAATTAACTTAACAGATATAACTTAAATGATGTAATTAGATATTTTCAGGAAGAACGACAAAAAATGGCTTCAGCGTGGAACAACACAAATGTTCCTTTCGGAGCTATTGCTAAGATAGTCGCTCAAAAGGTAAAATCCATTTACGACAAGGCTTCTATTCCGACAGTCTCTAAAACAAGGATTCACCAAAGGATACAATCGTATCACACTACATACATGAACATTAGAAAGAGTTAAGACAGAGGCAATCTCAAAAAAGATTCTAAGTTTCAAACCAGATACAATTACGCCCTTTTCAGGAGACACCTTAGGCGTTATTGAAGTAACGGCGTCAACTTCATCCTCCTGAACCTGATTTGTACGGGTGCTCACTTTTTTATGTCTGTGTAGCTGTTTCTTCCGTCTCTCCACCCTTTTGGTAAGTATTACCGTACTTTTCCGGTCTTGCTCCACTATTGCACCCCTCTTTTCGTTTCTTTGGTCATACATGAATTACAGCTCTAACTTTGGTATTTTCTTACTTTTTCCACAGTAAAATTTGCGGACATTAGGTTCAGCACAGGGAAAAGAGAGGACAGGCTTTACACCGACGCAATTCCTCTTCAAAGGGCACTTGCAAGAAGCCACCTCAAGCTATGTTGAAGATATAGTAATGAACTTTTTGTACCTGGTTTGAAACTTGGAATTTTTTTTGAGATGGTCTTTGTCGCAACTCTTCCTAATGGTCATGTATGTAGTGTGATACGATTGTATCTTTTGGTAAATCCTTGTTTCAGAGACTGTCGGAATAGAAGCTTTGTCGTAAATGGATTTTACCTTTTGACGCACTATCTTAGCAATAGCTCTGAAAGGGGCATTTCTGTTGTTCAACGCTGCAATCATTTTTTGTCATTCCTCCTGACAACATCTAATAAAATCCTCAAATGAGCGAAGAGAAGAATTTGACAGGTCACTCGGTATGCCAAACAGAGGGCACACGAAAGACTGCCTCAATATTTTACGTTTTTTGCAGTTTTCCATGGTGGATAAACCCAAGATCACGCCGAAGACAAAACAAAACGCGAACGTTCTGAGACTGTGCGCCAGCCACTCGAAAGAGATTCGACAAGCTGCCTCTCGAAAGAGAATCGATAAGCTGCCTCTCGGTGGTTGCTGTCAACCGTAGCCATGCGGCGCTTTGCAACATCAGGCGATCGATCTACACTTCACTCACGCGTAAAAACCCTCAAATATTAGCCAAATTCGGCCTCTTCCTCTTCACCATTTATCACCAGGACAGGGTCCCAAACAACCAAAAGTGATGAATTATAATAAGTTAAGTTCATTTCAGTAAAAAAAAATTAACAGTCGGGAGAAATTTTTACGATTATATAAGAAAATGCTCGAATTTGTCGAATTTTCGAAACTTTGAACGCGTTGCGGAGACGGAAGATGTTGACTGAAAAAAATTAGCAAAATTGCTCTGACCCTCTCATGCCAAAAGGCAACTTTTCCGCGCTATTACGTTTTCAATTTCGAAAATTGATTTAAAAAGACCCACTCAAACCCCTAACCCTCCAGAAATAAAGCCTATTGTGCCACACCCATAACTTATAGCTCTCAGTACACCCCTTGATGAAGCACAGGATGTCAACCACTGTTCACGTATTAATCTCGTCTGGTTCGACGAAGTCGACCCCAAGGGTCTGTTTCCTGAACGATAGGAGAATGAAAGTGCGTGAGGTGGCTGTGGCTGTAGGCATCCCAACTGAGCGGGTACATCACATTCTACATCAATTTTTGGAAATGAAAAAACTATTCGCGAGATGGGTGCTGCGATTGCTTACACTCGACCATAAGCGCAACCGTGTGACCACTTCATCACAACACCAGAGGCCAAGGAACAATCCAAACAGCCAAGCTCGCGGTATCATTCACATCGATTACCTCCAGGAAGGTAAAACGATCAACGGCCAATATTATTCAGAGCTTTTGGACAGATTTCATATTGATTTAAATCAAAAACGACCGCATTTGTGGAAGAAAAAAGTGCTGTTCCATCAGGATAATGCACGGGTGCACACGTGTGTAGTCACGATAGCAAAAATCCATAAATTGGGCGACGAACTGCTACCCCATCCAGTATATTCTCCAGATTTAGCCCTCTGCGATTATTTCCTATATATAATTAAAAAAAAAGTTAAACAACCACCGCAGGGTACCACTAAGAGCAACTGCCATCTGGAAAAAATGTCAATGGCCCCCAGTAGAATCGCGGTAAAATACACCTATGGCCACGTCTCACATCCGTGAGATGGGTGGTCACAGGGCACGATGAAATCACAACGACAGGCCGGCGAAACCCTCGTGTGTCTTGAGGACACGAAGTGACCCAAGGATGACAGCTTTCTGCATCCATCTCGCAAGAGCCTTGGCATATTTTTGGCACGCGGGTATGGCTTTAAGGTTACGAACCAGCGATAATTTCAGACCTCCGAGAGCACCTATCACAAGAACAATTACTCGTACCGAATATTTTGGGTACAGTCGACGCAGCTCTCTTTTAAGGTCTTGATATCTCTCCTCTTTTTCTTTCTCCTTTGCAGTGATGTTGTATTCGGATGGAGCCGAGAATTCGATCACGAATATAGTTCGTTTCTCGAAGTCTTGGAGAACAATGTCAGGCCTCGAGTGCGCAACGGAGACTGCTGCCCGAAAATCGTAGTTCCAGAAAATCTGGCACTTCTCGTTTCGGACAATTGACTCTATATCCCTTGGAGCGTTCGGCAGGGCAGGGTCGCGACCAACACCGTAAGAGCGACAAAGGTGGTAATAAAGTACTCTTAGGGCCGCATTATGTCTATAGATATACGTTGTTCCTGCGTGGGTCGGACACCCCGATAGTATATGTTCTAGGTACTCAGCGTGTGCATGACGCGCTCTGCACCTATCACTGGGAACTTCTTGACATAAAATGCGGGCGCGGTATGCTAAGGTGGAGATTACACCGTCCTGGCATGCGAAAATAAAGCCCTCTGTACCTGAATTAAGCCCTGATGATTTGAGGAAAGCAAAAGTTTGCTCCTTCGACAAGGACTGTTTTTCTACATTTCTGTGAAAGTTTCCGTGCATTTGCTTGTCGAGTAGCTCTTGGTGAAATTTTCCAACCTCTGCTTTCTTTACTTCGGCTTTTAGACGTGAAGCATCTAGATGGAGTAATGCACTTTCCTCACTCCTGATGTTAAAATTCAGGCCAAGGGTCTCAGCAGCTTGCTCCGCGGCTTTGTAAAGGAACGCCCCTTCGCCAATCATCTCGTGGTTTCTGACCATCTTTAGGAGAGGATCTCTGCCATTCGCAACGATGTAAGCTGTACTCAAAACAATTCGGTTATGAAGACACTGGAGATTCAGAAGTCTGCGTCCGCCTTGCTGGCGTGAAATGTATAATCGCGGAACTGACGAATTGATATGCAAGCTTTTATGCATATGCATGATCTTACGCGTGGTGACATCAAGGGCCTTAAGCTCGTTCTTCGTCCATTGAACCACCCCAAACGAGTAGAGTAGAACCGGGACGGCAAGCATGTTAGTCGCAGATACCTTGTTCAACGCCGACAGATTGGAAGACCAAATCTGTCGAAGAAGATGCTTGTATCTGCTTCGGAGAGACTCCTTCACTGATGTTACGTCCTGAATGCGGCTTTGAGGCACGCCCAGGTATGTATAGGTCTCTCCAGTGTTAAGATGTCTAATAACACTTATATCCACAAGCTTAGGGTCCTTGGGAACGCCAGTAATCTTTCCTTTCTTCAAATGAATTTTGGCACACTTGTCCAAACCAAAGTCCATCCCAATCTCTCCTGTGTAGTTCTTGACGATATTTAAAGCAGTTTGAAGTTTGCTTTTATCAGCGGCATAGATCTTCAGGTCATCCATATAGAATACATGAGTGACCTTATGCTCACGCTGATTAGTGTCGCCACAGAGGTATCCAGGAGAATTTCGTAGTGCAAGAGATAGAGGCAAAAGTGTGATGCAAAAAAGCAAAGGGCTCATACTATCCCCTTGAAAGACGCCCCTCTGGAAGGTGACGTTGTTCATCGTCAGACGATAATTCCTAGATGAGATGGTAAATCTAGTTTTCCAAAGAGGCATCAATCTCTCTATGCATCTCACTATGTGTGGATGTACCTTCAAGCTTTCCAACAGACAGATGATAAGTCTATGAGAGGTTGAATCAAAAGCTTTCCGGTAGTCAATCCAGGCCATTGACAGGACGCGCTGATGGACTGTAGCGTCTTTACAGACACACCTGTCAATCAGCAGGTTCTCTCGACAGCCTGCTACACCTTTTTTCGAGCTACGTTGTTCGTACATCTCTCGCCATACAGGCTCAATTCGTCGAACAATCCTGTTGTTAAGGATAGCTGTAAAAATCTTATACAGTGTGTTCAAACAAGTTATTGGCCTGTAATTCTCTGGTTTGGACAAGTCGCCTTTTTTCGGTAGGAGTATAGTGCGTCCTAACACTAGCCACTGCGGAATGGGCATCTCCGACTTTAAATATGAGGTGAATATGCGGGCGGTGTGTAGAAGTAAACTTCTTCCACCAAAAGTTCTTGATACAATCTGGTCCAGCACCGGAAAAGTTCTTCGTGCCTCTAAGTGCTTTTTTCACCTCTTCGGCAGTGACTGATGGGCACTCCTC